>PVKN010006515.1:0-28375 GCA_004027915.1 Capromys pilorides
CATGAACATTAAATGATGCTAACGTTCAGCATTTGTTCAGAGAAAGATAAGTTAATGCAATAAGATGGTATTTTTCATCTGTGAGTTTGTTAAAAATTAAAGTGGTGATAGCCCATGAGTTATAGGTTTTTTAAAAAGTGTCTTCTTCATGTGCAGCTATCCAACAAATAAATTGCCATAACTTTTTGTTACTAGTATTTTGTAGCCAGCTGTTATAAAAAGTAACACACACATTTGATCCACTTATCCTACTTTGAGATATATGTTGCATGTACAAGCATCACATTCAATTATATTAATTGAAGCACTGTTTATTTTTAATGGACAAATATTTGAAGCACGAATATTCATCTGTAGTTAGGCTAAAAATCATTATGTAATATCCACGATATTCATGTTATGGAGCTATCTGAAAGAATGGTGTAGAACCCATAGTCCTAGAACTATGATGCCCTTAACGCATTGTTCACTGAAAGACACACAATTTCTAATGTTATAATTATTTTGTTAAAAACAGAATATGCCATAGAGACTACTCTAAATGGTTTGTGTGCAGATTGGTTCTAATGTGTTCTTTTTCATGGAGCAGGGAGACTGGGCACTATCTTTAACATATTCCTGGTCTCGGTTGCCTTCCATTTGTAAGGTTGATGAATGAAAGGGAAATGAGGATGATCACTTCCTTCTTCACTGTATCTGTGCTTTATACTATGACTTCTAATGCATTTGGTGCTGCTTTTTACAAATAAAACAAGAGAATTTTATCTTACTTATTTTATTTTATTTTATTTTTTGAGACTGGGTCTCACTATGCTGCTCACTTTGTAGCCCAGGTTAGTCTCAGACTTGCAGTAATCCTCCTGTCTCAGCCTCCTGACTGCTGGGATGACAGGCGTGTGCTCACTGGGAAACTTAAAAAAAAAACCCAAATATTGTTTGTTGACTGATGCTTTCTTTTCTCAATTATCACCTTGTTTACTTATTCTCATTGTGCATGACTTGCTGTGTGTTAACATACTTTCAAAATTAAGCAGAAAATGACTATGATTTGATTTTTAAAATTTGAACCAGAACCTTGGATTTTGTTTGAAATCGTTACTTTGACCAGAGGCCATGATTCCCCACTTGGGGGCATAGAGGTCTGAGAAACAAGGAGCCATGCGGAGGAGGGGACAAGAACTGGGAGGAGTATGTGACAATGGGGTGCACTGGAAGAGGTCTCTCATGGACAAATCAAATGAAGGGGAGCAGACAAATCATGCTTGGTTTCCTCAAAGCAGCATGGAAAAGGAGAGATGCCCTCTCCAGCCCTGATCTGGGTCCTGTCTTCTGTCTCACTCTATAAGAGACACGGTCATTTTCCAGACAAATCGAGGGGACCTTAAAGTCTATTGTAAATATATGGAATGTTATGGAGAGGAAATATTTTGGAACAAAGCTTTGGCTAGTGATGCTGGAATACCACATGTAGTATGAGAAATAATCTTTCCTTGAGATATCTGAAATACATTTTAAATAACATTTTAGCTTATAGTTTCTATTGTTTGTATGTTTAAGGGGTAGTTGAAAAATATTTTTCTATTTTTTCTTAATTTAGGCAACCCAAGGTGAGTTTGTTAATGAGCAATGTTTTAGTTCATTTTACTAGTACTTCATATTTGTTAGAAAATATATATAAAATTTCTTTGTAATTTAGTGTTTTATTTTCCCATTTTAGCTGCAATTTTGTCATACTTTTTTGGCCTTCTAAACATTTATCCAGTTTACTTCTATTTTCAAAGAATAATGTGTTATTAATTCTACTGTTTATTTCTATTTCAGGCATTTTAAAATTTACTTTCTTCATTTTTGAATCCTTAGAATAGTTTTATGTTGTACTAGAATACTGAAATTTATTTACATAACATATGTTATGGAAATATAGTATTGAGAGACTACGTTCCAGCTATTTTCTTCAACTTCATTCCACTTTTTCCTTGTGCATTCACAGTATTCATGGTATTGCTTAATGCCATGTAAACTGCAGTAGGTGTGTTTATCTCCGCTGTCTCATAGTAAGTGTCCTGTGTTTGCTACATTTCTTTCAGTGCTGAGACAACACACCTGACACCTAGCATTAAAGAAGGAAAGACTTGTTTTTCTCACAGTTGTGGAGGTTTCAGTCCATATTTGGCTGGCCCAAGGCTGAGTGGAACAGGGAAGAGAGCATCCAGTTCATGGCAGCGGAACAGCAACAATCGCAACAGAAGCAACAAACCAACCAGGGTGCAGAGAGCAACAGCAACTGTCTGTTTTTCTGTCTCTCTTTATATTACATTCATAATACATTATATTACATGACAGTCTATCCACCTTAGGCCACACCAATAATACCAGCAGTACTCAGACCGATAACCCTATCAGTACTAAAACACATAATCCCAGTGGATCAACAGTTAAGTAATCCCAGCAGTAATCAGACCCATAGTCCCATCAGTACTAAAACACATAATCCCAGTGGATCATGACTCAAGTCTCAAACTCTAGAAGTCCCCACCTCATGATTGCATGAAGCTTTGGGGGGACAAATAGACATAAACCATAACAGGTAATAATATCATTAAGCTTCTCTTCTGCATGGTTAACAACTTAAGTTTGCAGACAAAAAATTAAAGAAAGAAGGCCTACAAAGATAGCCAATATTTTGGCCATAGGTCCTCAAGGTCAGTGAGGACTCAGAACATAAGAGAACCTGTACTGTAACATCCTATAATTCAGTAGTGTCCCAAATTTTTTGTTCAAGGAGATTATGGGGCCACAGAGGAAAGGGATTGATGATGCATAGTATGCCTAGGGAGAGTCATCTAGAGAGAAAACATTCTCTGAGGTTTTCACAGAGAGCAAACTGGTCAAGCAATGGCCGTGACTCATCCAAATGGCTGACACTGACAACAGTTCTACAAAGCACTGAACACGATTTCAAAGTAAATCCTGAGGGGATTTGACTGACCTTGGGAGATACAAAAGTTACATGTTCTGTTATATAGGTCTTGCTTTAACTTGCTCTTAACCACCCAGCATAAAAGTTTAGCCATGAGGCATAAAAAGTAAAGCCATATTAATATGCTTAGCTGTAAAAGACTTCCCTCATACTGCATGCAAGCTACCTGTCCCAGAGTGGGTGTAGCACAGACACCTATGATCCAAGTATTGAACCATGGATCAATAAAAACCTCAGAAAATCCATCCCATGACTGCCTGAGGCTTTAGGGAAGACTTCTAGGCACAAACCATAGCACACACTGAAATGTGTTGTGGCCTGGGAATGTAGCTCAGTGGTAGAGCGCTTGCCTGCCCTGTCCAAGCCATATTAATATGCTGAGCTATGAAAGGCTCAAGTCAACAACTTCTGACATCACCAGTTCTGCTGATAGCCTACTATATTATGAGCTATTGGACTATATTGGGTTATTTTGTTGAATTAATTCACCTTCACCTACAATATTTGAATGGCAATGGAACACCCATTTCTGACAAAACAAAGCAAATAAGGGGGATATAAATGAAGGACGATTTTGTAGTGAATATATATATATATATATATATATATATATATATATATATATATATATATATATATATATGTATATATATGTAAGATAGCCATACAGCTACTTTCTCTTAGTTCAGTGAGAAGAAAGATTTGTATTAATAGTGTTTAGACAAGATATCATGTCTGCATCTTGTACTCCAAAAAATTACTATGAAGACAATATGCAATGTATTAATTATTGTAACTGTCCTGCTAACCTGTTTTGAAACTGTCTCATTGCTGTTTCTTTCTCATTACAATTCACAAAAAATAAAAGTCAGAAGTCAAACATTTCCAACATTCATTGGCACAAGATAAGCATTATTATTTCAGAAGATACAAATAGGGGAATACAAAGCACTGGAACCAAAACAAGTTCAAAGAACAGCAGGGCTAATATTAAATCCTGTAGTTCTACATGCAACATCTCAGGCAATCTGTGGCAAATTGTGAGATTCATGTAGTCTGGTGGTTGTAGCTCCCATGACTTTTCTCTTAGGCTGGCTTTGCTCAATCATTGCAGCTTTTCTTAGATGATTCACATTCCTACATTTTCTAAACTTCTAGAGTCTTCACTGCACTTTAGGCTTCTCACTCACAGCCTCACACTGGTCTCCCAGGAGCACACTGTCTGGCCTCTGAGGTCTTCTGAGTTGAGGTGGAAGCTTTCTTGACTTCGGAACTCTTGTATTCTGCACATGCTTAAAGTTAGTTCCATGTGGATGAGGTCAAATTCTGCTGCCAGCTGGAGCAGTAGCCAGGTTTTCTTCTCTCTAGGTCCAGTGCCTGGCCAGCGCAGAGGTCCAGTGCCTGATCACTGGCCACTGTGAATCTGATACTGAGGAGCAAATTCTCTATGTTTCCAACACTCTAGGAGCTGCTGCCATTCTGGAAACACTGTCCTTTGCAGCTTTCTTCTCAGAGAAAAGTCTTTCACTTTTGCAGTTTTGAGGCTGGTAAAGGTGTAAGCTTGCTTCTTCTTGTGATGCACTGAGGCCATCTTGTATTTTATCTTGTTCCTTCTCAGCAATCAATATCTCATACGCAGTCCACCATTTTATTGGAACTTCCTTTCTGGCCAAACTTACAATGTTTTAAATCATGATGCTGGGGTTTTGCTCTTAATTCACAATATAAATATGGCTAAAGGTCCCAACAGTAGCTATGCCATAGATTCAACATTTGACTGCCTTGAAATTTCTCCTGTCAGATTACTTCATCTTCCACCCTTAATCTCAGACTCAGGCAAAACTCAGACTCAGGCTCTGGACATGAGCAAAGTGCAGAACAACTTTCTGCTAAGTCAAAGCACATATTCTCTGTATCCCATCAGCCAATGCAATCTTTTCTCAGAACAAACCTTCCAAACCTGGTTTTTATTGGCAGGATTTCTATCAGCCTTCTGGTCTTCTCAGCACAGGCCAGAGTCTCCCATACTGAGAAGTTTAAGGTGTTTCAGTTCTACTCTTTCAGGCCACACCTCTGAAACTTTTCAAAGACTTCCCACAAGCTAGCCCCAAAGGCTCTTGATCAACATAATCAGTTATAGTCACAACAATAAACGCACTCTCTGGTACCAAATTTTGTCTTGGTTACTTTTCTCATGTTGCTGAGACAAAATGCCCAATATCCAGAATTAAAGAAGGAAAGGTAAATTTTGCTCACAGTTGTGAAGGTTTCAGTCTATACTTGGCTGGCTCCAGGGAGGAATGCAACATGGCAAAGGGCAACAGTTCGTGGCAGTGGTGGATAATAACAAAAGCAGCAAGAGCAAAAAGTGAGGATCAGAGGAAGCAAATGTCTTCCCTTATATTGTATGCAAGCTACCTGCCCCAAGGTGGGTGTAACACGGATACCCCTTATCCCAGCATTGCATCACAGACCAATCAAAACTCAGAAAATCCACCCTCATGACTGCATGAGGCTTTAGGGAGACTTCTAGACACAAACCATAGCACACACTAAACTGTCTTGTGGCCTGGGGGTGTAGCTCAGTGGTAGAGCACTTACCTACCTTGTGCAAAGTTTTTGGTTCACTCTCCAATGGTCCAGGAAATCTTTACTTATTTTATTTTTTTTTAAAACAGTACAAATTAGAATTAAAACAAAAAATTACAAGTGATACAGATTTTCACTTAACAAAGTAATACCAATTTCACAGTATCTGTTGTAATACATAGTATGGTCTTCCAACCAGTTATCCATATTGCCAGATATAGGTATGTGAAATTGAAAGAAGAAAATAAGAAAAATGTTTATGAAATTAAGACAAGAAAAAGTACAATTGAAGAAAAGAAGGGTCAACCAAATAGCTCAGCATCTTAAAAGTCCTGCACGTAGGCACAGGGGCCAGGGGTTTGATCCCTGGACCTGCCATGTGGGCCCCAACCCCAAGGAGTGCTGAGACAGCAGCCGAGGCTGGGCATGGTAGCACATGCCTGTAATCCCAGCTCTTGGGAGGCTGAAAACAGGTGGATCATTATGAGTCAGATCTAGTAGTGAGACTCTGAACACCCTATAGACCCTTCCCTAAGATAAAAAAAGACAAAATAAATGGAAAAAAAGGAGGAAAAAAAGAGATGAGACAAATTAAAGCAGCAACTGCTTCTTTCCATAAACTAGCAGAAATGCACAGCACAGTTGTCAAAAGTATGCAGCTTCCACACATAGATAAATCTCTTTCCCCATGCTCCCTCCTCTCCTTCTCCTCAATTCAGTAGCTCTTCCCATTTGAAGGGAATGAGTTGTTCACAAAGTCTTGAAGTGAATGAAGTTGTTCACAAAGTCTTTGTTTTACTTTCATTCGTAAATAACTGTTTTGTTTATATGGAGTTCTAGACTTATCTTTCCTTGGAGCTTTGAAGTAACTTTTCATTGTCTTTTAGCACTCATTGTTGAAATGTGAATTATGCTAAGTACATGTCACTCACTGATAAATCATCTCTTCCTTTACCTTTTTATATAAGTTTTTTTTTTTAATTTCCTTGTCATCATATGACTTAAGATTATATTTTAACTACGTCAGGGCTCAGTGTGATTTTCATTCTCAAAACCCATTTCTTTTTTGAAACTTCTATAAAGTCAAAACTAAAATAAAGACAACAGCAAATATATTTTTAATGAAGAACAATTAGCAAAATACGATGAAATGGCTAAAAAACTACTTACTCTCAAAATGTCATGCCTGAGAAAAGTTGAAAAAAAAATCTTAGATCAAAGCAAATCATAGGGCTAGGGAGATAACAAGGAGGCATAAGCACCTGCCTAGCAAGCGCAAGGTCCTATGTTTGACTCCCTGTATCACATACTGTACCAGCCCAAGAACCATGCATGGTGGGAGCATGGCTGTAATCCAAGCACTAGGGAGGCTGAGAGAGGAGGATCACTGTGAATCTAAACTGCATAAAGAGACCCTATACCAAAAAAATACACAATTAAACAAAGAAAGCAAATCATAAAGGAAATTATGAAGAGGTAACCAAATGTGAAACCTATATCTTTCAATTTTCCTTGATCTTTTGTTCCTTGAATCGTAAGAGCTATGTTGACATTTTTTTCTATCAGGCAAGCCATATATGTATGTGTGTATTTTACTGTCTTTATATTCTCTCAATCTCATTCTGGGATTTTTTTCCATTTCTACAGTGAATTTAATATTCAAATCTCATATTTAAACAGTGTCAAATTCGATGCACATTGATGTTACCAATGTGAGCTTGGAGAAGTCTGTTCCTAAGTTCTGAATGTATAAAACAAGACTAATAATAGTTTCTTCTACTTTTCATGATGAAATAAGTTACTGTATCACTTTTCAGATGCTATCTTTATCTGAATCATATTTATTTTACATTGTGCAGGAATAAGACTGTTAGGCCTCATTCTTCTCAATTCCTTCATAGATTCATTATTTTCCGGCAGCTTACAAAAGGCCAGTTTTACATTTGTCAGGTAATATGGGGTTATTTTCAAGTGTATTTACTATTTTTAGTGCTTACAGAACACTTTCATTGGCTATGACTAAACAAAATTTTTGAAAGATTTTCTTTATCAAACTCTCTGAATGTCTTCTTTTTCCAAAGAAGACAAATTTCTTTTACTACACACTTGACCGTTTCTCATTTTGCTGAATTTGTCTTGATTTTGCTAAGTCTGTTTCTTCATCCTAACTGGAAAAAAACAGTACCTGCCCGCAGTGTCCTGAGCAGTCCATGGTTCCCATCATGAGGGGTGAAGCGTGACCCTGTGGCTGTTACGCACTGACATTGTCCAGGGTGCAGTAACAATGGGACGGAAAACCTGGATGTGCAAATTCCTAAGAAGTCCTCACTTGGCGCACTTAGGGTATTTTCCTCTTTTTTGAGGGGGTGCTGGCTGAGGCTGCCTTAAGGGCAGGTCTCATGCTCCATGTGGGGGTGAGGCTTGAACTGCACCCCATGGCACCTGAGAGAGCCTGCCAAATCATGTGCTTGGACAAACTGAGGTACATGGCAAGCACCCTTTTCTCTTTTAAATTCTTCCAGATGTTGAGTTCTTAAACAACAGAAAACAAGTTATCAGGGGAAGTGACCCTAGCAGAGACTCAAGGAGTAGAGCTCTTTCCCTTGCTCTCCTGAGTGGAGAGGAATTCATGTGCTCCCTTTCTCAGCCTTCTTGCTTGCTCTGTGTGCTTTATTTCACTCTCATTCTCTTGTGCGCAGCATGATGTTGCTTTTCAGGTTAGTGTCTGGGGTCCTTAATTCCAGTTTCATGCACTGAAAGGTGTTGATAACTGTTTTGCTTTTATCTCAGTGATCACATTGGCAATCCCTGAGGCCAGGGTCCTTGCCACTTTTTGCTGTCTCGCCTCCAATCAGTGTGCGACAGTGTCTTCTCCCTCTTCTCTAGGTGTGAGGAAAGGAACTGCTAAGGGTCCTGTCCATCTCAGGGGTTCTGTTTCAAAGCACACGATTTCTCCTTACCAGTATGATACAGATTTCAAATCAAGAGCCCTCCGCCTTTTACCTGGACCTCAGTCAATAGCAGTTGGTTTGATTACATTTGCCAGGCGTTGCTTCCTATCGCACTGTCAGGCTACCCACTGGGCCAAGTAGGGAACTCTCTGGAGAGACGTTTGAGAACTGGGCTGTTGAGTTTGAGTCCCTTGGGTTTTTGTGACCTGTTAGGAGGGATTTGGACTCTCTTTATGTGAACTATTGAAAGTGTAGTATGGGTATACATTTCAGATGATAAATATTCTGCGACAGTTATCTCTGGCTGAATCACATCAAGGGACACTGTTAGCAACACAGATCTTTTTTTAATGGAGTGAAGTGCTGAGCCCTTACAGATAATAGTCCGCACAAGCCTGAAACATGTATTCAAAAGAAATGAGATCCTAGAAAATTGCCCATATTTTCTATGCACTATTATTGATCTGAACTTATTTAAATTATTCCTGCACTATCGTGAGGACACAGAATAAAGACTGTCACAAGCATGCTTTGTTTTATCAAAGCTGTAGTTACAAGTTTTAGAGAATAACTCATATCTGTGTGATACATTTGACTGTCTTCTATATTGATGACACTAGTGTCAAAAGGAAAGATGAGTTTTCTTGGATATTATAATGAGATTCTTGAGAGGGGAAGGCTTCTTTAAATTGGAGAGAAAGAGGGCCGACCAGATAGCTCAGTGGATTAAGAGCCTGCTTAAGCAGACACAGGGACAGGGGTTCAATCCCCACTGTGTCATGCCATGCGGGCCCCATCCCCAGGGTGCTCTAGGAAGGCGATTTAGAGTGGGTGTGATGTCACATGCCTATAATCCCAGTGCTTGGGAGGCTGAAATCAGGAAGATCACTATGAGTGCAATCTGTGTAGTGAGACCCTGTAGACCCTGTCCTAAATACATAAGAAAATAACAAATAAATAAATAAATAGGAGAGAAAGAATCAGAGAGAAAAATATAGCATGCCTCTGAGAAGAGAGAATCTTCACCAGTGTCCTCTGAGAAGACAGGCTCTGGAGATGAAGCAAACATCAAGGGCAATGGGCGTAAGACTGTCCTGCTGCATGATATTCTAAATCATAAAATAGAAACAAAAATTGATATTTAGTATTAATTAATAAATATATAAATATAGATTGGAGAGAGGGAGAGAGGGAGAGAGGGGGAGAGAAAGAGACTTGGACTCATTCACCTTTAAATGTTCCCTGGGGCCAGTCTCTGACACTGGCTCCCACATTGACCTGAAATCTCTTAGCCAGACAAGACATCAGACAGGACAAGTATCTGCCAGAAAAGCATGGGAAGTCTTCTGTAATGGTGAGAGAACTGGAGATGTTGTGCATTAGGTACCTGCACTTGATGTGCCACTTGCTGGCTGAAAGGTCTTAGGAAAACCACTAATCTTGGTTCAAATTGTAGACTTGTCCCTTAAAGGCTGAAGTTCCCTTCAGGGCTAAAAGCCCTCCTGATGGCTCTGGCCTGTTCTACTGCTTCTAGTGTATTATACATACAGGCCAGAGACACTGCTGGCAGACATTGTGCTTTCCTTCACATTCATGCAATTGTGGTTCACAAATACACACATTCTTTGGCTGTGCCAGCTACTTTCTTCAGAACAAACCAGAGCCCAATACCCTGCCAGCAGCTGGCTCAGAGAAAGCTCCAGAGGCTACTGAGGGCTGACTTGGAAGCTCCTCCCCTGAAACAAGCCAAAGAGAGATGCCAACTCACTCTGCAGGAGAGCAAAGGACTCTCCCAGGGTGGAACACAGGCATCCTACGCTGCTCGTTCTCTAAGACCGAGGCTAATTACCAACATGCCAGTTTTTGGTGCCAGCCATGGCAATTCTCATTAGTACTGTGAATGTAACTTTCAGACTCATTACTTAGTAGGTACTGAGAACCAAAAGAGCCACAGAGCTGCATGGAGATCCGGCTGCAGAGGGGCTCTGTGAGCTCTGGAGGAAAGGCCACTCATCCTTGCACAGGAACACTTGTCCAGTCCGAAGCTCTCCTACCAACACACAGCATCACTTCTGGTATTCTCCTGAGGAGGGCCACCCCACTTACCAGCAGATCAAGGCTTCAGAGAGAACAGTTTCAATAGCAGCAAGTGATCTGAGGATACAGACCTGCTTGTGAGCCCCTTGTCCTATATATTTGTAGTTTTGAACATGTTTTTTACTCTTTTATAATAGAACCACATATCCTTAAACTGTGTGACAAGGTGATTTATTTCCTTGACCTTAGTAACTAGAACAAGCAACAAAGTGCTTGGAGGAGCTGTGAGAATGTGTAAATGTCATCCTTCCAAGTGTCCCTGTGGGTAAAGTGGGCTGGTTAATTGGAATTGCTTACCCAGTTATTCATATGTAATGAAATTTCTGAGTCCCTTTCTACACAGTCCTGTGAGAGCAGTGTGCAGCATGTGCCTTTGCAGAGTGTCTTTCAACTAGCACTAAATTTTCAAGATCTTTACAAAACAACTTTGTAGGGATAATTGAAAGGGAAATATGTGCCCTAGGACCTTTATGGCAACTGACTCTGCTCATCTTGGTTTAGGAACTAAGATGTTCTCCATGAAGTAGAAGTATCCACATTTCAAGCACAGAAGATACTCAGTTGGTGCCTTCTCCTTGTAGTACAGGCAGATTGTTCAGGGATTCTGGTTCTGACCATCAGAGAGCCTGATGAAAACTCACAGATGTCAATATCGATGGTTAATAAATCTATTTTCTCTTTCACTGGATGGAGGAGATGATGACTTTGGTGAAGCAGTGAGAATTGAGCTGAAATCATTATCCACACTCTTTCCACATGCTGTTGGAGATGAAACCTGGTCTAAAAGGCTCTTAGTATACAAGAAAAGGAGGAATGCATCATGTTGATTTTTTTGCAATTTAATGTGCTTTTTATTTCAAGTTCATGGCAGAAAGTGCTATAAAGTTTCAAATAAAAATATTTTGAAAGAAAAACCAATATGGTCTCCACATCTCTCTATATAGTCAAGAATTCTCATCAGATATTATTTTGTATCACTTTCTCTTTTTTAACTTATTATTTATAATAATTAATACATTGCATAATGCTATCTTCATCATAGTTGTTCAGAGTACAAGATGCAGACATGATTTCTTGTCTAAATATCATTAGTACAAATCTTTCTTTTCATTGCACAAAGAGAAAGTAGCTGTATATTTAGTCCAATAGTCCACAACAGTAGTGGATTATCAGTTCATCTGGCATCATCGAGGGCTGTTGACTTGAGCCTTTTACAACTCAGCATATTTATATGGCTTTCCTCTTGATACTTCATGGTTAGACTTTTCTGTTGGATGGTTAAGACCAAGATAAAGCAAGACCTATGCTTCAAAAAATTTGTAACTTTTGTATCTGACAAGGAGAGCAAAATGGTTAAGCATTGGCCGTGATTCATCCAGATGGCTGACACTGACAATAGTTTTGCAAATCACAGTACATGGTTCCAGGGTAACCCCTGAAGGGACCTGACCTTGTCAAATACAAAAATGTAACACTTTCTAGGCTTCAAAGTGTCCATGAGGCCTCTTGCTTAATACTGGCACCAACTTTTAGGTTGCCCTCATTGCCCTATACCAGCTGTTGTGGCCAGAAGAGGACCTCACTTCCTGGGTGTGGTTTCTCCCAACCTCAGCTGGGAGGGCTGAACCCTTCAGAGCAATGGCTAGACCCCATAGTTATGACCTAAATCTATTGCATGACTCTGAATTCTGCGTAATCCCACTTTAAGCTTCTTTATCTTGCTGTAGTGACTTTAACTTACAATTGTTTCAGTAATTGAGATGGTGTGTCCAAAACAAAATTGATTCTTCATCTCTGTAGTGAAAGTCTAGAAGAAGAAATCCAATTCTATAGCCTAGAGTAGAAAATAACTTGGAACTTACGGAATAGCGGTGATTATGTAGTCAGAGGTAAAATCCGCTATCATGAAAGATCACTGTTTTGAGGTACAAATGATTTCTGTGTTAAATCATTGCTTTCTAGCTTAGAAGTAGTGAGAATCTAGAGAGGTTATTTAACTGCCCCATAAACAAACCAAGGCAGAATATCTTAAATGTTGGCCATAAGTTATGAGTATCAAATGGTATTCAAGGCAATGGTGAGGTGGTGTTAGTGTAGATGGAAGGTTTGAGTGTGATGTCCAAGGACCTGAATGTGAAGAAGTTTGCATGTGTAAAGTTGGAGATAACAAAGGTAATAGTGGAGGTGTTGGAGGTAGAGGAGGAGTAGGTGATAGTAATGGTGGTGAAAGAGCTGTGGTGTTGCTGGTGCTATTGAACATTGAAATGACAGAGGAAGTGGAAGTATTTGAGGGAAATGGAGTGATAGAAGTATTAGAGTTTTTGATGGTGAAGATGAGGGTGGTAGATTGCCCAATCTTTGTCTATGCAAAAGTTAAAGAAAATGCTTAGAGAAAAGTGTTTGCCTTTGTTCTATAAGTAACAGAATCTAGCAAGGTCTCTTATCAAAGACTACCTCCTCTGCTATCTGCTATGTTATATAAAACTCCACCATTTAAGATTAATTCTTTGGACTCTCCAAGTGTTTTCATGTTCAAGAGTGTTTGTTCAAATTTAAATACCTCACAGAGTTTTTTCCCTCATCCTAGCACATTCTACTGGCAAACAAGATGAAAATAAATCATACCTCAGAGGATAGGGATGAAAGTTATTAAGTTTAATTTAGTTTCTTTATTTACCTTTTTTCATCATCATTGTTATATGCACGACCTTGTACAATCTCATGAAAGCAGGATTAAATTTATTTTCCCATTTTATAATGGAGGAAAAATATTTGCTCTTGAGTGTTAGGTAACTTACCAAAGTCAGACATGTAGTTGGAGTTGACTTCTCCTATTTGAAATTCAGACTTCTTGCTATTTTAATATTTTGACTTCTGGACCTCCCTAAGCAGTCTTTAAAAACCCAGGAAAAAGACCTGCTCTGCTACTTGCGTGGCCCTTAGCATGTAGTGCACATGTGCCCACACAGAATTCGACCTCTAAATGGCTGTGACATGAACCTATCAGAAGTAGCTCACACCACTGAAGAATAATCTCCTGGTCAAAGTATGAATTCTTAAGTGTGTTCCTGGGTCTTACAAAGGTGGAAGCCACTCTGCGAGGGTCCAAAGGTCCTGAATCACTGCTGCTCACAAGGTATCCTGTGAACTCACTTGGTGAGCAGATGACCCTAGCCTCCCATGCTCCAGAGGGTGAAGTAAAGTCTTCAGACTCTGTCCCAGTGAGCTCTGGCTGAGGCCAACACACAGATGATCCTACTCTCTGAAGGCTTGAAGAGAAGCACAAGGTTTTTCTTTGGTGGGGAGGGCATCCTGGACATGTAGGCTGAGGCTGAAATGTGTCCCACACATGTGGTCACTGGGGAGCAGAGAGGGCTGGTGTGGTCAGCAGGGAGGGAAGCAACTCCCCTCACCGCGGTTTAGCTGGAGTAACCCGAGTATGGCCAGGCCTGAGTCATGTTGGAGTCAAGAGCTCCCACTGGGCGCCGCCTGACACCTGAGCTCATCTGTGGCTTTGACCTGGGTGACCCTGCCCTGTCCTGTCCCTGCTAGTACAGTTCAACCCGCTTAGACCAGGCCAGGCTAGGCTGGGTTCTAGCCCAAAGGGACGGAGCCCAAATTGCAGAGCCAGAGCTCTGAGCACAGGCACTGTTGTTGGGGAGGGTGGAGCTTGGGTGTGACACCATAGTGTCTTCCTGAGCATGTTTCCTATGATTGCATGTCCTGGGCATCTACCCACACATCTGTGCAAAGCCTATGTACGTTGCTGGCTTCTGTGTCTGGGTATCATTTCTGTGCAAAAGGAAAATATAATTGACCTTGTTGCAAAATTCAGTTGGTTGAAGAATAGCAATCCTTAAGGGATTTTTAAAATTTCCCTTGTATACAAAACTTCATGTTATGACCTCAGGAGATTCAGGAATCTGAGAAGGAATAGCCCTTAAGCAAGAGGAGTTTACAGCCAGGCCAGGCCATATGCGGTCCTCTCCTGTGGAAGCTGAGGGACAAGATGTAGTGGGGTACTGGTCACTTGGGTGGGGTGGCCTGAGACACTGGCCTGGAGCACATTCAGGGAGCCATGTAAGAGTTGTGTGTCAGGGCTTGTCTCTTTCTTTAAGTATTAGTTTCCTTTAATAATTATAGGAGCGCGACATCTTCCTTTTATAATATCAAAATTCAAAATATTTTTAAGTAGTAAGAGGACAAAATGTCAAATTTTTTTTGGTCCCCTATTCCTGGCAAAACCAGACTTCAAGCCCCAAGATAGGAGGACAGCGTCTAATCCTCAGGTCCCTTCTGGCCCTACCCCTGAGGTGGAACTACCATACTGTGCCCTGCAGTGAGAGGTGCTGAGGCTGAGTGGGCAGAGTCAGAGAAGGACACTGTCCCTTGGGCTTGGCCAGTTCTAAGCCCAGCTCCACAAGCCATGCAGTTGAAAAGAAAGCAGATTTGAGTGAGGTCAAGATTCTGCACCTGAGGAATGAAGAGGAGACTGAGAACATGAATAGTGTCTTAGTTACTCTTATCTCGTTGCTGGGACTAATACCCTACACTCAAAATGAGGAAAGAAATGGTTTATTTAGATCACAGTTACTGGAGGTTTCAGTCCATATTCAGCTGGCTCCAAGGCAGAGAGGCACATGGAAGAGAACAAGCTTTCATGGCGGTGGGCTAAGAGCAAGAGAGCAGGGAGGAGGTAGCAGCAGCTGAAGCAGCTAATTTCTCCTCCTTCTTTACACTGAAATGCAAATCACCTGCCCCAGGGGAGGTGCAGTACCCATTCTCACACAAATCAATTACGAATTCCAGAAGCTGCCCCATGACTGCATGAGGCTTTGGGGGGACACCTATACACAAGCCATAATAAGCAGAAGTACTTCAAAAGATCAAAGAGATGGAAAGAGGGAGAGAGAAAACCAGAAAGCCAGACAGAACACCTAACCTGCAGCCACCTGGGAGTGCTCCGATGATGTGCGTCTGCAGACAATGAATGCTTGGTCCTCTTCCACATTCCAAGTGGCTCTCTGAACTCCCATACCAGCTTGGCTTCTTTAGTCTGCTGTGTCTTATCTGCCAGCGAAATGCACATCCACAGACAGCAGATGTGCAGCTCTCCACTGTGGTCCAGTGAACACGGAGAATACACAAGGGTGCAGTCACTTCACGAAAGCATGAGGCATTCCCATCAAACCTGCACTTGGATACAATCAGCCCGATGCACCGAAGAGGGAGTTTCTGAAGAAGCAAGCAGCATTCTACTTGGGGAACACACGAAATGCCTTAAGAAGTTACTAAGGTTCAATCCCTGGCATGCTGTGCTGGCCCCACCCCAGGATGTTCTGAGACAGTGACTGAGGCTGGCCATGGTGGTGTGCATCTATAATCCTAGTGCTTGGGAGGCTGAAAACAGGAGGATCACTGTGAGTATGATTTGTGTAGTGAGACCCTATAGACCCTGTATTAAATACACAAAAAAAGGTCACTAAGCCATTTTGTCAAAACACTTGTCACTCTGCCTGACAGCTGTTGTAGATACAGTGTCAGCCTTGAAATGCAACTCGGTGTGTCACTTGCCTTGTGAGTCTCAAGACATGGCTCAGAACCAAGCAGGACATTGCTCGCCTTCTCTGTGCTGACATCAGTCACCTGCCAGTGCGCATTTCTCTCTTGGTCTGGGTTTGAAGATGTGAGAGTGAGCAGCACAGAAAGTGTCCCTAGTGTATAGGACACTCTATGTACAGAACACAGCCTTGACCTTGATGTGAGCAGGACATTAACAACCTCAGGAAGGCTGAACCACATGTGGGCTCCATAAGTTTGGTCAGCGAGGTGTTCTCATCTGCAAGTTGGGATAGTTTCATCATGCTCAGAAATTTAAGGGATGTTGACCATTCTTGGGATCAGCCACCATGCACAGTAAGCAACAGTGTTGACCTATGTGGTCCATTTATTGGTGGGTGAGCAGAGAACAGTTCTGGACTCATTAGCCACCACACATTCAGTGCACTTAGACCAAGTTCCAGCCAGTGGAGAAAGAAGGGGGTGCCCAGCACTTGGCAAAGAGAGACTTGTGTAGTACCCGGCTTCTTTGAGAGCAAGGTGGCCCCTCTCCATCCATCACCATAAATGGTCTGCTTGAACACCAGTGTCTTCATCCTGCATGACAATATTTCATTCAACTACCCATTTGTTACACACACATTATGAAAGCAAATAATGTTAATGTAAATAATTTGAGAAGCATTGTTCCATCTGTTGAAAATGTGCAGTAGTTGCTTCGCCCCTTGTCTAAACCGGGCCGGCTACTCTCAGGCAAGTTTGGGAGGTAAATGAACTGTCTGGATGCTTTTCTTGGCAGTCTCTCTTATTAGTGGGAGGTGGCAGTAACGAGAACATGAGGAAGATGGAAAGTGTTTACTTAAAGTCATGGCCAAATGGCGAGGGAGAGTTACGATAAATCATACACTGTCAATGATGACAACTTCAGACTGCTACTAGTTCACTCCTGTTTATGGAGTTTCAGATACTCCATTTGGAATGTGAAGGAGTTTATTAAAATCTTATTGGTGGAAGTTGCTGATTGTTTAGATATCACTGTTAGAGGCAAGAGGTAGCAGCCACCCAGGCAGGAACGATGGAAGTGCATGGCTCTCTGGCAGCCTTTCTGGATGAGCCTCTGTCCAGGGAGTAAGAATCTCTGACTCACTCCCCTCCAAGACTCAGCCATGGACCAGCGTGACTTGCTGTTCTTTAGCCACATGACAAGCAATAACGGAGTACGATAATGAAAGATAAAAGAGATGTGAAAGCTGAGTTACTTGTTTTTGGGTTTGCATTTCTTGTTCAAGGCAACTCCGCATAGATAGTGCATGTAAATAAAAGTCACAGTCATTGGAAGACATTAAACAATGATCTCAACAGTTTTACCCTGTGCTCTTTGCTGAATGATGAATATCCATTCAAAAGATTTGGTTTTAGGGAGATGTGGCTGGGGACTTAACCAAAGGCCTTTGCAATAGTAACCTATGTCCCATTCCTTTTTGTTTAATTGAGGATGTCATTAATTGCTAAGTTGTGATCTTCTTGCTCCAGCCTCTCTGAATTCTAGGACTATACGTGTGAGTCCCCACACTCAGCTGTGTTTCTTTTATCAAACTTTTTAGATCTCTGTCATAGCTACCTCTGAATACATCAGAGGTATTGTGTTTTCAAATTCTCCATTTAGAATGTGAATGAGTTATTCAAAATCTTATTGATAGAAATGGGTTTTGGTAAAAAACAAGCTCACATGAACTTATTAGAGTGAGCCCTGACGCAGTAGACTGCATCCTCATACAAAGGTAAATTTTGTACCGAGGGACACCCCACTCACATACGTGCACATACATACACATGAACAATATGATAGTATCATGTGAAAACAAAGGAAAACTAATCTGGGAGAAATGTCTGGAAATGAAGGAATTCCTAACATTGCCAGCAGCCACCAGACACAAGGACAAAGACAAAGAACAGATTCTCCTCATAGCACTCAGCAGCAGCCAACCTCTTCACCAATGCCTTAACCTGGGATTCGTATCCTCCAGAACAGAGACAGTGCATTTCTGCTGAGTAAGCATCTCAGACTTTGGCATTTCCTACACAGTTGACAACTGCACTGTGGCTTCAGCTCTAAAACAGCTAGGCTGATAGGGAGAGAAATGACGATAGCGAGAGAGTAGGAAGGCAGATGGCCAGGGCAGTTGAGTTCTACACGGTTCTGAGGAGCAAATGGTGCTTGTCCGGGGCAGGCACTGCCTAGGTCCAGGCAGTGCATGGCTGTTAGATGTTATTTAAAGGAAAACCAGTTTTATAACAGGCAAAGTTAGAAGAGTTTTGGGTTGATGCACACTATAGAACTCAAGAAATGGTTCACTACAAATTGATCAAAATGAGTTCTTTCTTGACTGATGAAAAGCACACATACTTATTTTTATTATGGAACTTTAATGTAAATAAGGAAATCATGTGACATGGGTTTGCATAGTATGTGCTTCCAAAGAGAAGAAATGATTACTCACTTTTTCCTGAAAGTGTAGCAGTGGCAGCTTTTTGACATTGAGAGTCTGAAGATGCTTTAAACAGTTATGCTTGTTAAATTTTTTTCTCATCAGCCTCACAAAAAACAGCTACAAATAACGTGACGTTTCTTCAGTACCCATATGATCAAGAAGTAACCCTTGACTGGTCATCTGCTGGAAATGTCTCTCCTCTAAGTAGCTCCCAGCATTCTGTGGAGTTTTACCTTTCTGGACCATCCACTTGCATTCTTCTTCACTGGCCATCCATCAACCTAGCCTATTGTGTCTTTCTTGCAATACTTGACATGGAAGATCTCTGCTGTATTGGCTTCATCAACTCCACTAACCATTGGGACCACTTCCCCACTCCAGGCTCCCTGGACCACTTCAAGCTCACACTGAGGTTTCAATGATACTGCTACTTAGCAAAGACCTGCAGGGAACAGCAGCTCAACCCACAAAATGTGGCATGCATACAGACCAAAATATGGTCTTGATGGGTCACCGCAGAGTCTCAGCCAGACTCCGCCCTGGCCCTTCCCAGCCAAGCCTTCGTCAGGCCTGCTCCAAGGTGACCAAGAGGAAGCTAGTATTTCTCCCAGGGGAAACCTTGCTCCTTGTTCATGAATTGCATCTGGCCAGCCCTGTGCCACAGATATTTTCAAAGATTCATCAATCACATGTGAATATGACTCATGATGTATTCATGTTGAATGAGTTGCTACTCAGCAAATACATTTTGGATGCTGAAAATGACAAATGAGATAGATGAATTTCCTGATTTTGTGGAACTTATGTTGTAAAGGGCAAAAGAAGCTGGAGGAAGAAAGGGAAAATATTCAGGCTTGTGACTAGAGTTGTGAGGAAGATGGAAAGGCTGATGTGGAATGTCACAGTGGCCTTGAGCTTCTAAGGAAGGAGCAAGAATGGTGTCTTCTGAGGGCTATACATAGCAGAGTACTGTAAATATCACAAAAAGGGTCCTGAAGGGAACTCCCAGGGTTTATGTCATGAGTTGTGATGCTGTCATCTTTCCTCATTCTCTCATGAGATTTCGCTCCCATTTGATGTGAGAGTTTGAGTTTCATGAGCTATGGTGCCTGGGTATGAGAATAACTTTAAAAAAATTAAGGCTTCCCAAATACAGTAACTTTCTGATGTTCAACAAGGGGTCACTAAAAGAAAGTGCTTTTGAGATCAGGCCTGTCCAAACTTTCTGTATATGGCACTCTCTTATGATTCATTCCAGTCCTCCAGGAGCAAAAGAGGGGAGGAAAAGAGCAGGATGACATTCACAGAGACTTGTTGAAGATGAACATAAATTCAGCTGGGGCTCATTGGAGGAAAGACTAACTTGAGGAATCTATGAAAAACCAAATCTGTCACTGACTGTGTACTCTTGGACAACACTATTAAGACTCCCTGTGCCCTTTTTCCTCAAATATGTGAAATGAATTTAATTATACTTCTATCATAGCATAATTGTGAGGAATACAAAACACATGGGGAAATGCAAGGAGTAGTTCTAACAATATTGAATGTCGGCAAATTTCTCCTCTGATTTGTTGCCCTGGAGACTAATTTATGAAATGAATGAGTGACGGACTCAAGCCTCTGCTTAAAGTGAATTAGAAGAGCAGAAGAGAGGAGGCTTACACAAATTAAATGCCAGTGGAAAGTAATGGAATTTGTCTCCACTGGATCTCAGTTAAGGAAGGTACTGCACCAGGAAGTGTCAGAGAACTCAGCTGCAAATCTCAAGGGTTCTGACACTATGAAGCTGATATATCCTATTTTATGTAGTCAAATGTAGCCAAGGTGCATTAGGAGACATTCAAGAAAGGACAGCACATAATATACTCAGACCTATGACATTACCTGATATTACCCCAAGTCTGAAAGGGTCAAGAATTGGTCAATGTTTTCAGAAAATGTCCCTGATGTTATAGTCCTAGATGTTTCTCTCTTTTCTCTCTCTCACAAGGACCAGGTCTTTAGTCCATACAGAAGGAGGGAAGAGCAGAAGTGCAACAAATAGTAGGGTCAGAGAGATAGCTCAGCAGACTAAGTGCCTGTTTTGGCAAGGGTGGGGACCAGGGTTCCATCCCTGGTCCCACAGGGCTCCGGCCCCACTCCTGAGGCACGCTGAGCCTGTGGCTGAGTCCAGACATGGTGGCACACGATTGTAATCCCAGTGCTGTGGATGCTGAAAACAGGAGTATCTCTATGATTCTGGGCTGCATGGTGAGACCCTGTGCCAAATACATAAATTGATAAAACAAAGTGCAACGAATAAAGTCATTCTGGGAGCACTGCAAAAACTCATTTCAGATGAGTGAAAAAAATCTAATGTTTTCAAGATTTGGCTGTCATGAACTGCTGCTATAACGTAGGTGAACAGACATCACTATGATATGATGTTTTCAGTGACTTTAAACTCAAGTACCAACGTTATATTGTAATTAGTAACACTAAACTTCTCTTCTGGAGGGTTAAGAACATAAGTTTACAGGCAAAACATTAGAGCAAAAGAAAGGCTACAAGGATTGTCATATTTTGGTCCTAGCCCTTCAAGGTCAGTGAGGACTCAGGACATAATAGAATCTGTACTGTAATATTCTATAACTCAGTGGTGTCCCAAGTTTTCTGTTCAAGGAGATTATGGGGTCACAGAGGAAAAAGATCCGCTATGTATAGTGTGCCTAAGGAGGTTCACCTAGAGAGAAAATATTATCTCAGGTTTTCCCAGAGGGCAAACCGGTCAAGCAATGGCCGTGACTCATCCAGATGGCTGACACTAACAACAGTTCTGCAAAGCACTGTACATGGTTTCAAGGTAAATCCTAAAGGGATTTGACTGACTTTGTGAGATACAAAAGTTACATGTTTTGTTATACAGGTCTTGTTTTAATTTGCCCTTAACCATCCAGCAGAAAAGTTTAACCATGAGGCATAAAAAGTAAAGCTAGATTAGTACACTGAACTGTAAAAAGACTTATCAACAGCTTCCAACATTGCCAGTTTTGCCAAAAATCCACTGCAATTATGGAACATTGGACTATGTATACAATTACTTTCTCTCAGTTCAATGAGAAGAAATTCTTGTACCAATAATGTTTAGAAAAATTATCATGTCTGCATACGGTGCTCTGAATAACTACTATGAGGACAACAATATGCATTGTACAGATTATTGGGAATGTACCAATAACGTGTTTTGAAACTGTCACATTGTTGTTTCTTATTAAAAGTAATAATAAAAAATCTAATGTTTGAAACCCAATTAGATCTGATGGTTTTCATTCATAGAGGACTTTTTCTCTTTGAACTAAAACTTGGTATTAGGTCCCATTTACAAAAAATAGTAAATATATGTGAAACTAGCGTAGTATGTTGTTCCTGCAAGATTTTTTTTTGGCACCAACTTTAGTGGACAAAGATACCTTAGTCTGGTTCACATGTTCCTAGTTTTGCACATAATGCTTTCTACATACATAGAAATATCAGTTAAGAAGATTAGAAATCAAAATAATGATCCTTGGCTGGTCCTTGAACTCCCTTTCAGATGATTCCAATATCCATGTCAAATTTCAGCCTGCTTTTGTGGATTGATTTATTTCTTGGCTTTGTGTTGTCTTTTCTTGTCTTTTTTACGTATTGTATTATCTTGTAAATGTTTGTTTACAAAAATGTCTGGTTAAGAAGGTAGAGACTGTCCTCACCGAATTCCCAGGACTGAATTCACAGTTTTGGGTTGCTTGCTTTCCCTAAGAAGAGTGCATCATTGCCCAGTCTTCAGTTCTCAGGGCTCCTCTTATAGCTTGTGCATCTGCCCCATCCTCCCAACTATTTCTGCATCTGCGACAGGTACAGAAGTTGGCCTCTAGGATTTGGGTTTTGCTTTTGCTGAAGTGCGTTTTCACAGTGATCCAAGGATGACTAATTCACTGCACGTATACTCATATTCCTTCTCCTGTGGATAAAATGTCTTCTTTCTTTGTCATGGAGAATAGAGGCATATGGTGCCTATAGCAAAAGGGATGCTTCTCAAAACGAGGACCCTTTGTTTTGAACACATCAGTAGTGTCTGGCAGCAGAACCCGTGAAGCATTACAGCTGTCCCTGGATCTGCAGCTCTGAGGAATTCCAAACACTCTTGCCAGCCCGCATGTGGCTACCACTGATTCCTTAACTATTTGAGCTGAATTTTTCTTAATGGTTTCTGACCACTTCTACCACAGGGACACCATCTCTCTGCAGGTGCTGCCTTTTCCCTTTATTTAGGATTAGTCAGTTGCTAAGGAATCTCTGCTTTCTGATGCAGGGGAAACATGTTGTGAACTTATAGTTGATCTGGTCTTTATCATCATCTGGTTGAGAACAGCATTCTTTCTAGCCCCTTCCACCCTAGGCAGAAATCAGAAGTCTATTATGTTCTTTCTTTGTTTTATTTTTTACTTGAATTTTTTATATAATAAAAATGTATTATGTTTTTAACTTTCATACAATTGATGACATTGAGAGCAGTAAAGATTGTCATGCATGTAACATATGCACATATCAAAAAGTCTCACTGAATTAAAAAAACAAATGAAGGATCAAGAACAGTGGTTTGAAATCTGCTCATAGGATTTTAGAATTTAACAAATAACAAGAAATGTGAAATTTCAGACCACAGCAGTGTTAACAAAAGAATGATACATGCAAGAGCACATATTGTCACATTAAAAACAATAAAAGCTACATAAACAAAGCTCAAACCTAAACATTAATACAAAAATAATTTTCAAATCAAGAAGCAGATTGGAGGTCAATTGATCAATTAAATACCTATTTTAGAGAAATATCTAAAATATAACACAAAAAGTAATATTTACTAACAAAGATTTCTTAGTTTTCTTATATATTTCTCTAGAATTAGAAGAGAATTTATCATTTAACAATGGGAATGTGATTTACTTTTTTTTTTTCCTATGGCTGGCTCAGCCTGCCCTGGGAGATGGGGCTGGTGCAGCATCTGGTGTCAGGGATCAAATCAAGGTCCCTGTGGTTGCCTAAGCTTTCCTAAGCAGGCATTTTAGACCACTGAATCATCTTGCTGGCCCCCGGGAATGTGATTTAAAAGACTTTTTCCTTAAAATAATTACATGATTTGAGAACAATGTACATTTATTTTATAGATGTGTTCCACACTTTTTTTGGGAGGGGACTGGTGTTCAAACTCATGACCTTGCACTTGTGCCACAGAGCTATCTCCCCATTCTAAAACTAATATGTATCATATAGAATATCTTTTCTTTTTTAGTACATGATTTCTCAAATTTCCCCACATTCAAATTAATAAGGACTTTGGAAGCATCTATAATAAATTCTAATCTTGCAAAAATGTATCTCTAAAAGGCTGGGGAGATAGCTCAGTGGCATAAGTGCCTGCCTGGCAAGTGCAAGGTCGTGAGTTTGAACCCTGGTCCCACTGAAAAAAAAAAAATTATCTCTAAGTCCATCAGCCATAAAGCCAGGAAAAAGCATTATTTATGGTTCATGAAAACAGTTGTGTTCCTGAGGCACAAATCATAGAACTATTGAAACTACCAGCTGGACAAAACTTGAAAGATAAACCAATCAACTGATAGATGAAGCTTTGTACAGCATACTGTTGGATTTTTCTTCTTAATCCACTAAGCTCATGTATTTCTTTCCTTTTATTCTTTTTTTTAAAAAATCCTGCCTCAGGTTTATTTATACAAACAGCACAGGAGAACACTAGCCCCCCACCCCCCACTCCCACACACAGTGGCACCCCAGGGATCACATCGTCCTACCATTTTTACAACAGCAGATAATAGGCTTTTACTGTGAAGCCTTCATGGAAGGCATGGGCACCTTTAGGGGCCTGGGCACCTTTGAAAGCCTTGGTTGGAGCATAACCTAAGCATGGGCCTTGGCTGGAACAGAAGCTGGAGACTGGGCCTTGGGTGGAGCAGAGGCTCGAGCCTGGGCCTTTGGCCAGAAATATCTGTGACCCTTGGTAACGCAGGCACGGACCCACTTCCCAAGCTTGGGGTGGGAAAATAGGCAAGTCCAGTGAGCCTGCGGTTTACTCCCTTTATAATGATCTTGGGCTTCATCTCCTTGGGCTTGACAAGGGTTTTGCTAGCCTCACTGTGTGCATTCATAGCTTTGGCATTTTTTTCTTGCATCTTCTTGAAGCCCTTCTTGTTGTGCTTCTTGGCAAAACACATGTTACTAAGGAGCTTGGGATCTACCCACATCAGAGATTTGTATCTTTGTGACTCAAGTTTCTTGATGCCATTTCTGTGCATGTTTGAGACTGCTTGTGCATGGTGTGGTTCTTGGACTTGGCCATGACTGCAGTATAAACCACAGTGACCAAGTGCCTGGAACTGGAAGATGAAAAGTAAGCCTTCAGTGCAGCACCTCTATTTCTTTTAATTGGTAAATTGAGTCCATTTACTTTGATGTTTATACTGGAAATGTAATGACTTATGTTTGACATGTTATTTACTTGCTGTTGTATACCCCTTTTTCTCCTCTGTTTGTTTGACCTTTTTGATGGATTCTTTCTGTTCTCATTCATGGAGTTGTGGTCATTTTGATCCCTCTCTAGAATATCTTTTAGTAAACTGTGCAGTGTTGGCTTTGTTGTCATGAAATTCTTTACTTGTTCTTTGTCATGGAAGTATTTCACTTCTCCATTATACTTGAAAAAAGGTTTTACAGGGTATATCAGTCTGGGTTAGATTTTGTTTTCTTGTTGTGCTTTGCTCCATGCTGTTCTGGACTCTGGTTTCTGAAGAAAAGTCTGCCATTATTCTAATGGGTTTTCCTTTAAATGTGATCTGTTTCTTTTCTCTAAGAGCCTTTAGTATACTGTGCCTGTGCTGAATTTCTGGGATCTTGATTATTATATTTCTGGGTGGGATTTTATTTGGGTCGATGTTATTTGGAGTTCTATATGCTTTGGTTACCTAATTGTCAGGTTATTTCCCCATTTTTGGGAAGTGTTCTGCTATTACTTCTGCCCATATTCTTTTTATATCATTTGTATGGACTCCTTCTTTCTCATTGATGCCTATTAATCTTACATTGTTCATCTTTGCATCATCTTGCAGATGTTGAATTATTTTTTCCTGCATCCTAGTTGTTTCAAGAGATCTTTTCTTACATTTCCACTAGCTGCAAGGATGTCTTCAAGGTCTGAAAGTCTATTTTCACCTTCAGTTTTGCCAGCTTGTGATTGAGGTTTTAATTTCTTATGTATCTTTCAATCTGCTTCATGCATTCCATTTTTTCCCTATGTTGCTCATTCAAGGATTCCATCATTGTTTTATTCTTCTCTACTTTTTTATCTCTTAATTAATTATTTGTTTGGTACAGGGCTTCACAGTTGGCACTGGGCATGCAGTGCCAGGGATCAAACCTGGGTCCTTACACTTGCCAAGCAGGCACTTAGACCACCAAACTATCTCCCCAGCCCTCTTCTCTACCTTTTTTTTTTTTTATCAGTGTCTTCTTTAGAAGCACTTGCTAATTCTTTAATTACAGTTATGATTTCTTTTTTATTTCATATATTATTTCTGATCTGATTTCCTCTATGCCTTTCTGCAGTTGTTTCTTTACTTTAGATGCTATTATTTCAGAGATTTCAGGTGTGTACTTTCCAATTCCTTCTATGCTATTGCCTCTTGCATTTGTTCTGGGTGGGCTCCTAGCCTGAGAGTGCATTTTGCTGCTTCTCTTTGTCATTTTGTATAGCATAGTCTTATGACCTTTGGTATAGAGCTTTGGTGCAGTTACCACCTTAGCACCAGGTCTGGATCTAACAAGTTCAAACTCGTCCAGATGAGTGTGGCTTGGGTCTGGCAGCTGTGTTCCAATTCTTCCTGCAGAGTACCACCTTGGAGGTGAACCCGCTGTGTCACTCTGGCAGGATGTTCTACCCCTGGATTAGCTGTGTGAGTCTTGCCTGTAGCCTCTCTGCAGGGAGCTCTGCCACTGGGTTCCACACGGGGCCTGTCTGATGGAGAAAGTTCTATACTCACGCACTGGGCCTGGGTACTGCCTGGATTAAGGATCTGGAGGGCCCATGGGCAGTTCCACTCATCCCTGGTTGTCTTCTGTGCTGCAGGTTGCATGCCACTTGTTGTATGATATGAGTTGATGCCAAAAGAAATGAGAGCTGATGCATATAGCTTTCCAGGTGTCACTGAAATTAGTCTCTCTCCAAGTGAGCCTATTACATTCTTAGTAACCCTAACAACCACATGATATATGCAACCACAAGAGTGATTGTGTATGAATGAAGTTATATACATCTATGTCTAGGAGAATTTGGATGGTCAAAATGATTTAAAAGCTGATATATATATATATATATATATATATATATATATATATTTAGAATAGGAAAGTCCTAATTTCTTTGGAAGCTATTAATGAGGTTACTCAAACTTCCCTTAACAAGACACAAATGCACATAGCATAAAGAAATATATTACATTCAAATTCATATTTATTTACTTATTACATGTACATTATATACATCATGAACAATATATATTATTTGAGTTTGTGAGCTTGGTTTATTTCCATTAACATTATGCTTTCAAGGTGCATCGATCTCCCTAAAGAATATCTCAAGCTTATCCTTCCTTGTAGCTGAGTAATATTCCAATATATATAGATCCACGTTTTCTTTAGCCACTCGCCTATTGAAGAGCATTTAGGTTACTGTTTAGGTATTATAAGCTGTGCTTCTATAAACATTGGTGTGCATAGCTCTAATTCAATATAACTCACTCTTTGGGGAATATAAATAAAAGAGAAATAGCCAGTTTTAATGGAATTTTAATTTTCAGTATTGTGAGAAATCTCCATAGTGATTTCTATAAAACTTGCACTAGAGTACATTTGTACCAACAGTTGTGAGAGTCGCTTTTGCCCTGCGGCCTCATTCACATTCACTAATCTTTGATTTATTAAAACTTGCTGTTCTTTGTAGATTAAGATGAAATTTTGGTGTTGTTTTAATTTTCCTTTCTCTAATAGCCAGTGAAGTAGAACATTTTCTTCATGTATTTATTGGCAACTTGTATTTCTTTTTCCAGCAAGTGTCTATTCATTTCAGTTGCACATTTCTTTAATTGGGCTTTTTATTTTAAGGGTGTAGTTTTTGAGTTCTTTATATACTCTAGATATTAGTCCTCTCTTGGGTGTACTTGGCTAAACATTCCTTTTAGTATTGCAGCTGAGTCCTTACTCTGTTGATTGTTTCTTCTACTATGTATTGTCTTTATAGTCTGATAGAAATCCCTCTTGTGGATTCCTTCTGCTGTTTCTTGTACAACTACAGTTCTATTCAGAATGTCTTTGCCTACACCTATGAGTGAGTTTGACTTACTTTGTACTCCAATAGATTGTTTCTCATTTAATGTTTACATCTTTTGATCCATTTTTATTTTAGTTTAGTATGTAGTGAAATATATGGGTCTAGACTCAATCTTCTGCATGTGAATAGCCAGTTTTCCCAGCACTATTTGCTAAAAAGGCTGTCTTTCATCTAATGCTGTTTTATTTATTATTACTGTAGTCTTATAGAATAACTTAAAGTTGGGTATTGCAATGTGTCCTCTTTCAATTTTGTTCCCCAGGATTTCTTTGTTACTTTGGGCCACTTC
>PVKN010006516.1:0-28377 GCA_004027915.1 Capromys pilorides
TGTAACAATGGCATTCTTTGCACATGTGTTATTTTCTCCCCAAACCCAACAGTGACTCTAGGCTGACGACTCTCAATGACTTTAATACCCAGCTGCCATCTCCCCGTCCAAGCCTCTAGCCCTTCCCCTTCTTGTCATGGCTCAGCATCTTCTGGGGTTGGGGAAGCAGAGCTTAGGAGAAATGCACTAACAATCTGCAAGCATGATGGGCAGGCTTTGCTCTAAGCATCTGAGGGGCGCCCTTCCATGATGCTGGCCTTGGGGGGCCACAGCCAGCACCACAGCTGGGTGCTGGAATGCGGGACTATCTATCTCCAGCTCGGGTGACAGTGGTCTACTACCAGTGAGCCTCTGCTTGCCAAGGGCTCTGAAGCTTGTCTAACCCTCACAGCCCCACAGTGGAGACTGCTGCCTGGGCTCAGAACCTAAGGGTCCACTTTCTACTGAATTTTGAAATAGGAGGTTCAAGAAGTTATTCCTCTCAAAAAAAGAAAGACTGCTGGCTTTGAGCCAGCTGAGAAGAAGACAGCAACTCCCTAGAGTGTACCCGAAGTTACTCAACTGTCACCCCACTGTGGCAGGACTTTGCAGTGGGAAGGTGGCAAGCACCAGCATGTGAGGTAGCGGAATCACTGTGCTGATTACCTGGAGGTGGACAAAACAGCTTCTGCAATGTTAACCACAGACCACAGAGTGGGAACACACATTTATGCTTCGATTGTAGTCTATTGGTCTGGACAACACCGATCTTTGTTCAGCCTGCTCACTGGAGCCTACAGTCAGTCATTCTTTCAAGTAAAATCATCCAAGGAACAAGACACTCAGCTCCCTATTTTGTACGTGTTGTTTTGCTTTAACTTGACACTAAAAGGGTTTGTTTCTGCTGCAAATCCAGTATAGGCCCCTCTGTCCAGCCTCTCTCCTGGCTGGCTCTGCTCCCAGCAGCTACTCAGGCATCCGGGCTCCTTCCCTTCTGTGGTTCCACCTTCCTCTGCATTTTTCAGAGAGATGGGGGAAGAGCATGCAGATTGTACCTTGGAAGGATTTATAGACCAGGCCTAGAATATTCTTCACTTTTATTGCCCTGTTATGCAAGCTCTTAAAGGGCAATTCTCTTTATGGAGCTCCATTAGGTTAATAAATGTCAACAAGAACTGACAACTCCTAGAATCAAAGACTGTTAGCCTACGGTGCACAACAGCAATCCCATCCATTTAAAACCGATTACTGTTTCTCAATCCACTAGTAGTTGTGGGCCACTAGAGGAAGGATAGTGAAACAGAAACCACGAAGTTAGCACAACCCCATCCCTCGAAGAGCTCCCAGTCCCAAGGAAGAAGTAATGCAAAGATCAAAATCTCAACACTGAGGCAGACATCCCTTGTGAAGTGGGGCTGTCAGGGACAGGCTTCAGGGAGAAAATCCAGCTGAAGGGGTCTTGATAAACCAGCAGACTTGGGGAGGAGGCAGCCGTTCTGATAAGGGAAAGAGGGGTAAGCAAAGACGGAAGCAAGCAACACAGGCTCCACCCAGGGCTCCTGAATGCAGGTTGGCTTTGGCAACAGGCTTATGACAGAAAAGTATAATGCTTCTACATCTGTTAGTCCAAAATGAGATGAGCGCCTTTCACCTTGTGCTGGATCGCACTTTAGACACCCAAGACAACCAAGAAGGTTTCAGTTCTCATCAATCTACTACTCTTTCACCGAAGTTCTGTGTCTGTAGGGTCTTCCTCCAGGGCTCCTGGGAGAGCAGACAGTCTCCCAAGTGTGAGGGATCATACCAGCACTGAGCTTCCACTGCGGGTCAGAACTTCAGTACCTATTCCTGAACATAATCCTTATAGCTAGCAGAAAAGGTGCCAACATTATTCACACTTCACTGCTCAGGGAATACCGGAAATGACTGCTAATGTTCACTGTGCGCAGGCTCTAGGTGGTAGGCATTTGTAGGCACACATGCATGCACACATGCATACTTTGCATATGCTTATGTAATTCTTACCTCCGCTCTCTGAAACAGGGGAATTCACAACAGGATCTTACCTAAGGTCACTCATCCTTACTGGATCCCCCTAATGCAAAGACCCAGTAATTAAAAATTGGCATCTGGAACACTTCTCAGATGAGGAAGTATAATGGCCAATCAGTGCATAAAAACACTCAACATTGCTGGCCATTTAAATACAAATTAAAACATTACTAAGATTCTGTCTTGCTCCAGAAATAATGGCTATCATCACCAAATCAACCAGTAATAAAGCCTGATGAGGCTGGGGCTGGAAAGGAGCCCTTCTTTATTGTTGGGGGAAGTGTAAACTGGTACAACCTCTCTGCAAATCATATAATGATTCCACAAAGCGCTAAAAATGAAATTCCATTGGACTCAGCTGTTCTAGGTATCTTCCCAGGAAAGTTCAAGCCATCATACCACAATGGTGTATACATAGCCATGTGTCTCAGTTACTTTTCTCTCATTGCTGGGACAAATACCCAACACACAAGCTTAAGGAAGGAAAGGCTTATTTAGCTCACAGTGACTGGAGGTTTCATAATTTCAAGCAGCCTGAATTATGTAGCAAGACCTCGAGACGTTACACCACCGTGTCCAGGATGATTCACTGCACACCTCCGAGAGACCCCGCCTGGGAGAGGGGGAAACAACTCTGAGAGCCCTTGCTGTCAGTTTAACTGTGGCGCCTCTCTTGGCCACGCCCCTCAAAGCTCTGCCCCTGGTCCTTCGGCCATGCTCCTCGAGCCATGAGCTAACAGCCTGGTGATTTACATGAGGCTTTGCAGGGGACAGCGACATACAAACCATAACACCACGTTTATAGCAGCATAATTCATAATGGCTAAACCTTGGAAGCAGCCTATATGTCCATCTACGGATAGAGGGATAAAGAAACTGCTGTACTCATACAGTGGGAGTGTGACTCTTCCATAAAGGAGGATAAACCTGAGTAGGAAAATGCCTGCACTTGAGACCCTAATGTTAAGGGAAGTAATCAGACATGCAAGCTTAAATATCAAATCATTTCTTATATGAGAAATTCAATATATAAATACAGGAGCCAGCGAGATAGCTCAGCAGTCTAAAGTGCCTGCTTAGGCAAGCTTAGGCAAGTACTCGGGGACCACAGTTTGATCCCCAGCACCACATGCTATGCCAGCCCCACCCCCAGGGTAGGCTGAGCTGACCACAAAAATTAAGTAAATTTCTAAAAAAAAAAAATATATATATATATATACACACACACACACACACACACACACACACACACACACACAATAGGAAAAAAGTTATTGTAATTCAGCATGGATAATATACAGTATCTAAAAGTGTACACAAGTCCATAATTTTTAGGACATTCAGAGTTCCATAGTCAACCAGTCAGCCCCAAGTATTTTTATCACTCTCAAAAGAAGATCTGTGGGCCAGCCAAATAGCTCAGTGGATTAAAGCACCTGCAACCAGGCTCAGGGACCAGGGGGTTCGATCCCTGGGCCTGCCTTGCCAGCCCCGCCCCCAGGGCACACTGAGATGGCAATTAAGACTGGGCATGGTGGCACGTGCCTGCAATCCTAGCTCTTGGGAAGCTGAAAACAGGCGGATCACTATGACTCCGATCTAATAGCGAGATCCTGAACACCCTGTAGACCCCCACCAAAAAACATTAACAATCATTCCTTCTTCCCCTGGCCCCTGGCAATACCTAATTACTTTTTTTTTTTCTTTTTTTTTTTTTGGTGGTACTAGGGATCGAACTCAGGACCTTGCTCCTGCCAGGCAAGCACTTATTCCACTGAGCTATATCCCCAGCCCCTGCTTTTTATCTCCATAAATTTGTTTAGATGTTTTATAAAAATGGAATCCAAGGCTGGGGATGTAACTTAGTGGTATAATACCCATCTATCAAGTGTGAGATCTGGGTTCTATCCCTAGAACTATAAAAAAAAAAGGAAAGGGAAGGGAATGGAAGGGAGAGAAGGAAGGTTAGAGGACGGGAGGGGAGGGGAGAGGAATCATACTATCTACTGCATGAGTTTTTGTTACTGGCTTTCTTCAAGTCCATATTTTCAGGATTCTTCCATGAGGTTGCATGAATCAATACTCACTTCTATGCCTGAATAACGTTCAGCTGCATGTATGGACCACATTGTCTTTAGCCATCAGTTGCACATCTGTGTTGCTTTTTTTTAGAATCTGTTACAAACAGCACAGCCGTGAATATTAATGTACAAGTTTTCCCATGGGCACATGCTCTCAATTCTCTTGAAATGGAATTACTAAGTCGTAATTACTGAGTTATACACACTCTATATTTAATATCTGGACGAATTACTAATGTGTTTTCAAAGCGGCAGGCCTGACTTCAAATGCTAACACCAATGCATGCAGGTTCCAGTCTTTCCACATCTTTGCCAACACTTGTTAGTGTTTGCTTTCTATTTCAGCTTTGTTAGTCAGTATTACATGGCATCTCATTGTGGTTCTCATTTGCTTTTCATTGGTGTTATTAAGCCTATTTTCATGTACTTATTGGCTGTTTATCCTCTATAAAGAATGTCTCCTTATAAGGTTTCTTTTTGAGATGATGAAAATATTTAAAAATTAGGTTAGAGAAGTAGCTGTGTAATATCCTGGTTCATGAACGCTCTATTCATTAACAATCTAGTTTGTAAATAAAAGCATTCAGCAAAATTTTGCTTCTGTTTGCAAACTCTGCATTGGATGACAAACACAACACTGGCTATCTTTCCCAGAACTGTAGAACAAATTAAGTTCATGGACTTAATTTGGGGTCACTGTATGACCCCAAACCACTCAACTGTATATGTATGAATGTTAAAGTGTATATATTATATGTAAAAAAGGCATTTAAACCAAAGTATGTATTATAGGACCAGCCAAATAGCTCAGCAGATTGGGGGTTCAATCCCTAGGCCTCCCATGCCAGCCCGACTCCTGCAGCACGCTGAGGTGGCAAATGAGAATGGGCATAGTGGCGTGAGCCTGTAATTCCAGCTCTTGGGAGGCTGTAAACAGGCAGATCACTACAACTCTCCGATCTAGTAGTGAGACCCTGAACACCCTGTAGACGCTTCTGTAAAACACACACACACACACACACACACACACACACACACAAGATGTACTACAGTCACAGGAAAAGGGGTGGAGAAAGACTGTAAAGCTCTAGACCCCTAAGCATCCCTTCCCAGACGCAATGTGATTGCGTACATCTGGGTAGGATCCCAGCATCTGCACAGAGAACCTTTCCCTAGACCACCCTGACCCAGGTGGCTCTGGGACTTTATGCTGAACTATGACTCTGAACCACAAGGTAAGGCTGAGATTATTCTGTACAGGAAACCAATTCCTGGAGGGCCCTGGTCCAGAAGACGCCTAGGGAAAAGGGAAAGGCCAATGTGTAATAATCCATATTTTTAAAACTATACTTATGTGCTTTCTTTCCTGTAGCCTGTCCCTCTTCCTGTTCTGGGCCCCCATAGGCAGAGGGAAAGGCTGGGGTAGACAAGTCTAAGAAAAGTTACTGAGGATCCCTGGTGCTCCCCCAGGGCTGAGGGGTTCCCAGATACCAACTGTGCCCATGTGGGACCTAGGACTTGAGAACAACTGAACAAAAGACCCCAGGATCAAGGCCTAGACAACTGGAGGTGACAACCACAAATGGCTGGGAACACAGACTTCAGAAGAACTTGCCTGGTCACTGGCACAGGGGAACAGAAGCCAGAGCAGCCCCAAAGGAGGCAGGAAGGTAGGGCACGAGTAGAACTAGCTGGGAACAGAGGCGCAAGGCGGCCCCGGAACATGTGTGCAGGACAGCTCCAAAGCCCTGCGGGTGGGCAGGCTTCTCCACAGAACTGTAGCAGGCTCTTGATCAGGTGACCAAGACATGAGGCAGCAGGCACGCGTGAGAAAGAGTCACCACCCAGCGCTGGCTGCCCGGCCTCTCCACAGCAGCGCGCCCACTCCGTGGGGGATAGTTTCATCTCTTCCCTCTCCTTACTTGGCTCCGACTCGTTCTGCAGAGCCCACTCTTCCTCTCCCCCGTTTTATTCCTACCTTTAGAGTTTCAAAGTTATTAAACCACTGTTTATGCTCGTTTTGTTCAATTCTTTGTCTGGGACAGAAAAGACCTAGAATTGCCTCTAAAAGGAGACTCCAGCACCCCAAGCTCCAGTAACCCAAAGACCAGGGAGGCAAGTAACAAGCCAAAGTCGCTCTCTCTGTAAGGGCTTGTGAAAACCACTGTGTGTGCATGGGCATGTATACACATGCATGTGTGCCACATTCATGTACCTTGGATGTGCGTGCACACACACACCCATGAATGAGTGTCTGTATATACTGTATATGAATGAGTATATACTGTATATGAATGAGTATATACAGACACAACACACTTTAGTTTCAAAGCTCTGACATATAATTTGCCAGCTGACCTGTTACCGGAGTCAAGCCCAGATGCCACGACGTACACTTAGAGGGTTTGTATACAGCTGAGGACGTCAACTGCTTTCCTGAGCTCCGAAGCACTCATCATAACAGTGCTCACTCGCACTCAGTACTTCCCGATAACAGAAAGGAGGCTCAGAGAAGTGCAGTGAACCCACCAAGCTGTGGAGGTCACCGCAGAGAGCTGGGCCAGGGCTGCAGAGGTCACTGCAGATGCCTGGGCCACAGCCCAGCCTCTTCTCCTGTGCCCTGCCCTTACATTCACGCATGTATGGGGCCATACATGCATGGCTATTCTACACACGGCCGTCCTACGCTGCCCACTGAGACAATCGTGCGTGTATCACAGGTCGTTTGAGCCAACAGGAACATGCTAACCTAGCGTGGGACTTCAAAATCTCTCCATGGACTTGACTAATGGCAACAAATCCTTTTTCTTTTATTTGGCATTTTTTTCCTCTCATTAATATATTTTAGATATACATAATAGTTCATAATATAGTTGATAGCTATCAATCATCTATTAATAATGGCTGACATGTAACACTCATCACAGGGAACTTGTACCTGTACATGATATAGTTTCTTTTTCCTACTTTTCCTCCCTTCCATCCCTCTTCTCCTTACAGCATGTGATACAGGGGATCGAACCCAGGTCCTTGAGCTTGCCAGGCAGGCACTTAGATGGTTGAGCTATCTCCCCAGTGCCATCTTCCCCTTATTTACAAAAGCTTTGTCTCCATTTCTTTCCTTCTATTCTCTTTTTTATTCCTGTTCCATCCTGCTTTCCTTTCCCCCCTCTCTCCTGCCTTTTTCCCCTTTTATTAAACTAGCATTTAAATTCCCAGCTGGGGCCTCATGTAATGATGGAGGGCAGGCTTGAGAAGGGAATTCTCGTAGCCCACTGTGCACGACAGGGTCATGGAAGCGGAACACGGTTCTCTGGGCGAAGCTGAGCTCATGGCTTGCCCTTCCTTGAAAGGGGTGATTCTAAGAGCACTGGCTTCCCTCTCCCATGGCCATATCCAATGATACATACTTGAAAACCATCCTCTTTATTTGTGCCTTCACTTCCTGTCGGGTTGAGAATGAATCCAAGGAGAATTCCGGATGAGGAGCAGATCCAAACTGGAGTGCTCCCACTCGAACCTGCAAAAGGAGACAGTGGCCCAAAGGGGCCAAGACTGCAGTCACATTCTAAGCATTCTGAAGAGGAAAAGGGGATGAGAAAGGCTAAGAGCTCTGCCTCCTGACTATCCAGGCCAGACCTCCTGCCCATTTGCCTTCAAGCAGGTTCCCAAGCTCAGCCTGAGGGTCTGGAAGGAAAAGGTCAAATTTTCTTTCCCAGTTAATCTTCTCCACCCACATCCTCCAAAGCAGCACATTCTGTGCACTTGCTCAGCTGAGCTGGGCACATTGGCCAAGTGACTCCCAGGCACCCTGGGTACAACTGCTTACGTCATCTCACCTGGAGACAACAGAGGCATGACCAATGCCCACATTTCTGCTGAGATAATGTGCAGTGGACACAGAACTGGCCTCAGGCAAGGGTTTACATCAGGCAAGGGGTCAGGAAGTTACACGTGGTCCCTGTGACTTCTCCACTGCTTGTCTTCCAGCCCTGGAGCAAACTGCTCCTTGGCCAGCTGCTGGGCACCTCAGAAGCAAACCCAGCTGTCATCACTGGTGGCTCATCACAAGCTACAGCTGCTAGCAGCTCCCCGCCCTTTGTTGGCCTTTACTGGGCATCATCACTCCATCTGGGCTTGCTCATGTCAAGCTAGAGAAAGGCCAGGCCTCTAGACCAGAGTGAGACTGAGGAACAAGCAACCAGCTGAAGTGAGAGCTCTGGTGAATCCAAGTAGATTCTGAGTCCTAACTGAAGAGGCCAAGGGAGAAAACCCTATGGCTTGCAAAAATGGAGACGGGAGACTAAGTCATTCTGTCTTAAAGCAGTGAAGGCTATACACATTCAGGTTTCCTCTTGTGGGTCTGAGCACTGCCCCTCATCCCCAGTTCTCCAAATCCCCTGGAGAAACAACATTGTCAGTAACCACTTTCATAAATAAGGTAAGGTCTGGCCAAGACTATGACCAGGCCACGTGGTTCATAGTCCAGGAATTATGTGATTGTTTGTTCCCTACTTGAATACTCCACTGCAATCCTTCAACAGGCTGCTGTTTGAGTGACAAAGAGCGGAAGCATTGGCTTTCCGACCTCACCATAAGCAAGCAGGGAGTCTGAGGGCGCCTCAGGGAGGATGGACACACAGGAAGATGAGTACCAGAAGACAGAGCAGTGAACAAGCTTCGGAACAAGTCCCCAGGCAAGAACCCTTCCACAGCTTCCTTGAATCTATTGTGTGGATAAGGGCATCTGGACAGTGGGGAAAGGAAGGTTTGGTGAGCAAGTGCCACCAGGATGACTGGACAGTCGCCGGTCAGATGTATAATACATTACTGACAAACTACAAATGGATTCAAGATTCAATGTGAAAAACCTAACCATGAAAGTTCTAGAAGAATCCTTAGGACAGCTATCTAACCTGAAAGTGCAAAACACTATGGATGGATGGATGGATGGATGGATGGATATCAGGAGTTGAACTCAGGACCTTGCACTTCCCAGGCAGGTGGCAAAAGACTTTAACTTAAAATCTAGAAGGTATAAAGGAAAGAGTGCCTTTACGTGAAGAAATCTGACTTATTTGAAGAAAATGGGAAAAAAAAAATCTATAGAGCAAAGCACACCTTTATACAATAAAAAAAGACAAAATAAAAAATTATTTGTAACTAATGCTGGGAATAAAAGGTTAGTTTCCTCCATAGGCAAACTAATGTCTAGGAACGGATATAGAAAGACCAGTGCTTCAACAGAAAATGGGCAAAAGATGGGAACAGAGACCATAGATCAGGAAACACAAACGCTCTTTAATGGAAGGGTCTGACCTCTTCACAAAAAAAGACCACTCTTCCACATCACTGTTTAGCAAAAAAACAGGCTAAATACAGTCTACCAGGAAATAAACATTCTCACACAGCTGTAGGCATATGAATTTGCCTAGCATCCATGGAGGGCAATATGGCAATATTAAAATTTAAAATGTGTAGGATATTTGTGAATTCATCCTACAGATATACTTCCACATATGAGAAACAATATAAAGATCACACTACACAACTTGTGATAGCAAACGTACATCAGTAGAGGGTCTGCTATTACACCCCCGTAAATGCTCATGATAGGCCAGCAGGTGTAGGAAAGAAAGCAGTTTATACCTACAGATAGATATGGAGGGCCTTCCAAGGTAAGGTGGTGATAAAAAGAGGGAGAACACTGTGCGGACTATGCTATCCCTTTTGCTCACAGGGGAAATAATGTACTCACATTGCTTGCAGAAAGCAGTTGGGGAGAGCCACTTAAGAAAATAGGCAGGGGACAGGCAAGTGGAAAATGTGTGGGAGAAAGTTTTCACCGCAGGCCTTTTTATTGAACCATGTGAATTACTGTTTAAAAAGCAAACAACTCCCTTAAGACATCAGCTGAGTGTATTTACTCGGGTTAAACAGGAAGGACACAACTTCAAAACAAAACATGCAGGAAGCAGCCTCAGTCAGTAGTTAAGGCATTTCTTTAATTGGTGGTTTGGGAGGGAAAGAGCTGCCTTTTATCTCTGGGTTTACTGTACGCTTAGAGGCAGGCCTGCCCAGATTTCTCACCACACTGCAATCTCTGCTGCAATCCTTGATTAGAGCCAGGAAGTGTACTTCTCGGCTTTTAAGCGTTAAGAGGAAGACTTCAAACACCTTCAATCCACCTCAACAACAAAGCGTCCATAAAAGACCTTTCTTAGAGCTACTGATAATTTTCTTGCTGAAGACCAAAGTTAGAGAAAGCAAAGCAAGACAACAATCAAATCCTTTGTATCTGGAGACAGCAAAAATGAAACACAAAATACAGCCTTAAAAACACAAAACCTGCAGCTATGGAAGCTGATCCTGCAGGAGATCCTGGGTTTCATCCCCAACACCGGAAGGAATAAATAAATAAAATAAAGCTTGAAGCCACAGATCAGACTGAGCTATTTTAAATTCCCCCAACACACAAACCCTTCTAAACATGTTGGCGGTTTGCTGGTGTACCCTAGAGGTTCAGACACTCACCCACCCAGTCAACCAACTTCTGTGCTCTCCAAGAGCTACAAGCAAATCTTTCTGAACTTGAGCCCAAATCAAACTCTCTGAACACCCAGACTCACACTCCTGCAGGAAAATGGCAATCGGGGGTCTTTCTACAGGGAGCTCCGTGCTCTTCTCCTAACTCTGAAAAACTGTTTTGCAACATAGAATCTAAAAGTTGGCCCTAGAACTTGATGCTACATTCTAGATGTGGTCCAACAACACAGGCGTGAAAGTCCCTAAGCCCTGACAGTCTGCTCCTGACAGCATCAGCCATGAAGACCCTCGACGCATTTTCCTTACTGTCCACCCACCCATCTTCCTCCACACACTGCCATGCGGCTCCCTGTGTGATAGCAGGGTGTGAGCTCCCAGGGCCAGCATTTACCTCGCCCAGGCTCAGAGGTTCTCCACTGGGAATGACACATGGCCGAATGGAGCTAGTCCTGCGCTAAGAATCAAGAGCCCTAAGTCTTCCGCCTTAGCACTCCTGAGATGGCTGTGTGACCCTATGCAGTCCCTTGGCCTTTCCTTCTGAGGCCGTTTCCTCACGTGGAAAACACGCCACTCCCACAGCCCTTCTGTTTCTACTTGCCATCCTCTGCTGATGATGTCACTCATCTCAGGACACACATCAGTGCCAAGGTAAAAGAGTATTTGATCTTTTGCCACTTCTTCCAGGAAGTCACTAGTACACTTCATAAGGAATCATTTCCAAAGAGTATGGGGAGAGCAGAGACTCGGCAGCCTTGTGCCCTGGCCCTTCTGGGGTCCATGCTGGGTTTGCGTCTCAGCTAGAACTTCTCGGGTGCCTGTGCTGCACAGAATGAAGTCTGCTGTGGTGTCTGTGGAGGGCTGCGAGACCACCTGGGGAGTGTGCTCATCCTCCCACGTGACAGCTCACTCTGGAGAAAACCCCGGGCCTCCTTAGAAGCTATGTTTGCTCCTAAACCCTGTAGGTTTGACTAGGATTAACTCAGGAATGTCATCTTGGAAAACCACTTCCTTTTTCAACCTATATGTAACTAGTCCCTAATTCACATAATTATGGGGTTTCCAGACCAACACACACTTCTTCATCTTGACTTTGGTTTTGGGGTAGGTTCATAGGGCTGAAAATCTAGAAAACAATCTCGATTGCTGGGTCCGTCCCTTGGCTCATGCTCTGTTTTGTTCCCTCCCTCCTCTGCAACAGGAACCACTATCAATAGCCTGCCCTTCCCGACTACAAACACAAACAGAGATTTCACTCATTGCCCTTCATTTATACATAAAAACAACATGCTCTACATGCCATTTGACCTTACTTTTTATATTTAATTTGCTCTGATATCTTTTATCCACTTTCTGCAGCTGGCCTATAATTCATTATATAAATGCACCATAACAGATTTACCTGCTCCTAGTCAACAGAGATTTGGGTTCCTGAAATCTTTTGCAATTACAGCTAATACCGCAAGGTGCTGTGGAACTATTTGGATGTTATTTTGCATGGGTGGGGATATCTATAGAATTCCTAGAAGTAGAATGGCTGGTCAGAGGGGCCAAGCCTTTGTCACTGTGATAGACATTGTTGCAGCGTCCCACCACAGTAGTACCAATTTACATTTCCACCACAGTGCATGGGAACATCAGTTCTTACAACTCTGCCAACGGCACGTATCACCAAACTCTGTATTTCTCCAAATGGTAAATGGAATGGGGCCTGTCAGTCGCATGTCAGTGGGAGATCTGCCACAGCTCTAGGCGATTATGAACCCCACACACATTTAGGTTTCACTTTCTGGGAACTGTCGGTGTTCACTGCCCCTTATTCTACTGGGTTGTCCAAAGTTGTCCCCTTAAAAATAAAAGCTACATCTACCACACTCTGCTGCTAGTTAAGGCCTACTCTGAAGCTGAGAAGAATAACAAAGATGCTGTCCTCTTGGAAAATTGATTGAGGCAGGCAGGAGGGGATCTTTACAGGGGAACGGAAAGGGCAAGACTGTTCAGTGTGCCACCTTTCCCATTGTTCTGCAAATACAGCCCCATTTCAGGTGGGAAGCCCTCTGTACCTCAAAACATGGGTAAGCGGTTGGCTCAGGACTGACCAAAGAGTCTTTCCCTGCTACTGTGATTGGCCAACACTTATCATGTGACCTAAGCCTGCCCAGCTGGAGTTCTAGAAATTTTTTGAAATCCACAAGTTCGCTTCCTTTTTTTCTTGGTATCACTAACTTGAAGGGCAATGCAGAGTATCATTGCCATGTGATGAAAATCTGTCTGGGAAGAAAGTCAAGCAACAAAAGCACAACTGAAGAGAGAAAAAGGGGGATGCAAACTGCCCATGCATGTCACTATGCTAGGATCTGCTCCTTTGGTCTTCCCATGTCCATACCCAGTAAGTTTTCTCTGCTGTTTACAACTGGATTCTTGTCACTTGCAAACTAAGACACCCAAATACAATGACAGAGAAGGCTGCTACTCACCCTCTTAGGGCTGATGTCCAGAGCGTCACAGACTGTGATGGCGAAGTGCTTGGACCTTTCAAAGCTCCCTTTCCCGATACTGTGAGAGCCATCAAACAGAAAGAGGACGTCCATGGGCGCTGAGCACCACATCACTAGGGAGATGAGACAGGTGTGGTTGGACTTGATTCTGCCATGGTACAAAGACTCATGCCAGGGCCCGTTTTCACACAAGGTCAGCCACACTATTTGAGCCCTCTGAGGAGGGTCTTCTGAGTCAGCCCATCTGGTCCAGGACACAGGCCTTCTGATGCTACTCGAGGCCCTGTTACCCAAACATTGAAGCACCAAAAGTAGCACCAGCACCGAATGTGCATTTCCTCCAGCCCTGGCCACCTGAGAAACCCTGGCTGTGCTAATTTAACTCACCCATTTGAAGTGTATAATGCAATGTTTTTGAGTTACTGAGGATGGAACCCAAGGCCTTCACATTCAACTATAACTCCAGCTCTTTATGTTTTATTTAGAGGTAGGGTCTTGCCGGTAAGTTGCCCAGGCTGGACTCCAACTTGCAATCTTCCTGTCTCAGTCTCCTGGACTAGATCACAGGTAAGCACTCTTAGCAAGTTCAGTGTCTTCAATACATTCATATATGCACTCCATCATCACCACTGACAGATTTTCCATTATCTCAAAAAGAACTGCACTGCATTTCTTATTGCCAATCCTGTTGTGATTTCATTGATGTGTCCCCCAAAGAGGGGCTGATCCCCAACACAGTAATGTGCAGGGTGGGGCCCAGAGAGGTGACTGGATAGGAAGGCTTTCACTCCATCAGTGGATTAATCCACAGAAGAGACCATAAACTGACTGCATTATTGAGCGGTGACAGGTCAGCTGAAGGGAACGGATCCTTGGGGAGTGACCTGGGGACTGTACCTTGTTTCGGTCCCTCTTCTCTGGCCCTTTCCCTCTCTCTCTGCCTCCTATCTGCCATGAAGTGAGTTACTTTTGCCTACCACACACTCCTTTCCAGGGACTCAGAAGCAATATAGCCAAGTGACCATGGATTTAACCTCTGAAATGGACTCAAAATAAACATATCTGCCTTTAAGTGGTTTTTCTCAAGTATCTGCTAACAGCACTGAAAAGTTATCACCCAGCATCAAAGCACCCATCTGAGTCCTAGGAAGATTTCACTATTTGTTACACAACCTAGACAGATAAGGAAAGCAGAACACAGAGTAAGTCAGTCAGTCAGGAGCCAGGAAGGGTTTCTTCAGAGAGAGAAGCTGGGGACAGGAAAAGCCCTGGGGAAGGTGCTGGTGTGGCTTGCGCGTGTGGAGAGACACTGATGAGAAAGGATGAGGAGGGACTGCTATTGGAGATGAGGCAGGTGGGCAGACTTTGGTCAGGTGGCAGAGGGCCTTGAGGTGCAGGTCAAGAAATTCAGGAGAAAAGCTTTATAGAGAATGGGGTATGGTGGCGCACACCTGCAATTCCAGCACTCTGGGAGATAAAGGCAGGAAGACAGAGAGTTCGGACGCAGCCTCGGCAACTGAATAGGGCTCAAAATTTTTAAAAAATTTAAAAGGGCTGGGGATGTAGCTCAGTGTGAAGGACTTGAGTTAAATCTCAATACTGGGGTGGGGAAGAGTATTTTGGCAAGAACCCTGTTTGAGGAAAATGAATCTTGAGACAGAATGTAAGGAAGTCAGGAGTGGGGTAGAGACTTTCAGAAAACATGGCCTCCATTGAGTCTCTTTCCAGGTGTCTGAATGAGTATGTTGACAGATAATAAAAGCAGCTTACTTTTACTAGCAGCTGCAATCTTCCCAATGGTCTCTCTGCTCGCGTGGACTTCCTGAAGAGGCAGGGCTGGGGGCACTAGGAGAGAAGACACCAGAAGCATTCATGAAAGGTGGAAGGGGGAAGAATTGGTGTCTCCAGGTTATATAACCACAACCAAGAGCCAGCAGGGTATAAACCAGGAATATGGAGAAGCCCCGTCACATCTGTACCCCAACAACTACTACATGGAGAGCACAGAATGACACCTCTATTACCCAACTTCCGTGAGGTATCTTTGAATTCGGACTTGTGAATTTTGAAGACAAACATAAACACGATGGAGAGGGCTCAGGTGGTAGCTTAGTGTTAGAGCACTTCCCTAGCAGGTACGAAGCTCTGGGTTCAACACCAGCACTACCAAATACAGAACAAAATACACACAGGCACTATAGGGAGCCTGCAATTCTGAAGACACTGGTCCCTAACGAGCTGTCGTATCCACCGCTGGGTTGGGCTCTCGCTATCTGTGCACATCCTTGGAAGCCCCTCCCCCTCTGCCATGTCCCTCAGGCAAAATGTCTGTCATAAAAATTAACCTTGAATATGAATAGACAATTTAGAGAAGAAACAGATTCACAAAAAGCATTGGGAGAAACGTTCAAACAGGTATCAAAATGCTTGCTCAAACAACGCAATACACCATTTTAAATGTGAAAACGTAAAAGCATCTTTAGTTGTGCTACTGTAGCTGCCTTGATGTTCTGAACGGATTCAAAACTTTTACCTTGTGTGGTCATTTTATTGCGGGGGAAAATTCAGAAATTACAGGGTGCCAATCCAGTGAATAAGGTGGATGCCAACACACCACGATGCCTTGCTGTGGGATGCCGTGTGGCAGCAGCATTCACTGTGTTTTAGAATCACACCTTGTAAAGATGCAAAGGAGCAGTGCCAGAAGTACTTCAAAAAGTGGCAAGAAAAATGAATAAATTTGAGGTGAGGAGTGTACTGAGGAGGATTAATAGCAATCTACGTTTCATTATAATACATTTTTAACATTTAAACAGTCACCATATGTATTAAATTAAGAGTCATAAAAAGGAAAAACTATCACAACTGGAAATGGAGCGGAAGGGAAAGCATTTTTAGAGAAGGGGACATGTGGATTAAGACCATCCCCTCAGGCTTGTCTGTGCTGGAGAAATGCTAGAGATAGAGCAAGGCCTACAGAGTAAATGCTGATGTATCTGTCCAGTGCAGTCAATATGAATGAGAGCAAAGTGTTTTGGTCCATATCCGGATGTCCCTCACCTTCAAAGTCTCATGTGCTTGAAAGGTGAGGGAGGCAGCCAGGAAGAGGAATCCAGCCCACAGTGAGCCGGGCACACAGACTCCTCGAGGACAGAGAGACACCAAGGGGGCAATGCGGGGTGCTCCGCACATAGGAAGCAAGGATAGCAGGCAGAACTAGAGGAGCAGGGGCTGCCACACAAAAGGTAGAGAGGACTCGAGACAGCCATGGATAAGATGGACAGAAGCTCTTAACAGCAAAGGAAAGTCACTCAGAAGTGTCTGTGGTGGGGAGGTGTGGGCCAAGGCATGATCAGCATTGCATCTGGCAATGTCCACCGTGCGCGGAGTGGGCTGGAAGAGGAGGCTGCCAGCCAGGAGGCTGCTGTGGCAGTCTAAACAATGGGGCTGATGGGCCTGAGAGCAGGGAGGTGGCTATCAAGAACAGACAGAGTCAAGAGACTTCAAAAATTAAAATCAGCCAGGAGTGGTGCCACAGGCCTATAATCCCAGCACTCAGGAGGCTGAGGCAGGAGGATCACTGCAAGTTCAAGACCAACTTAGGCTACAAAGTGAGCTCAAAGCCAGCCTGAACTGCACAGCAAGACCTTGTCTCAAAAAAAGACAAAAAGTTAAAAGCAAACCGGGTATAGTGGACATGCCCACAGTCCCAGCACTCAAGAAGCCCAGAAAAGAAGAATGCAAATTTGAGCCCACCCTGGGCAACTAAGCAAATTAGCAAAATCCTGTCTCAAAATTTAAGAATACAAAAAGGTGTTGGGAATGTAGCTTAAAAGAAAGAAAAAAGTTAACAGGCTTTGAAGCAAACCAAACCCCTAGTTCTTTACTACCTACCTAAAAAAAAAAAAAGAAAAAGAATCTTACCTCTGGAAAACAGGAAGATCCAGAAGGCCCCCAGCGGCAGGAAAGAGGGCATGTTGACAGAGAACTAAGGGCCAGGAAGAGAAGAGAAGAGCATCAGCAACTCGTCCTGGGAGGCCCCAGTTCCACTGCTATTTGGCTTTTCCCAGGCCACAAAGAGGATCAGGAGGCCCTCCTTGCCAGCATAATAATTACAGTAACCTGAAAACACCAGGTCCCAAAAGCCACAAAGATTTTGCTCCAGTGACTTACAGAGCTCCCTGGCCAGCACACAGCACCCTGCCTCACACCTGCCCCAGCTCCTCCATGGCCTCTAGGGGGAGACACTTTGCTTACTTGGCCCTACCTGGGCCTGACTGGCCGTGTGGCCCTAGCTAAGATGACTTCCCTTCCAGGGCCTCCATTTCTTCACAAGGAGCCAGAAGTGAACAAGTTGAAGATCGGGGTCCCAAGTCCTCGCTTTCTGAAACCTCTAGCAGTGCGAGGCCGCCCAACTTGAGCTAAGAGGAGAAAGCCTGCACTTCCTAAATTACTTAAACATAGTAATCTAGCTGAAGAATGAAAGCTTTTTTTTTATGATTTTTCATCACCTAAAGATCCTTCTAGCATAAATAAAACTCAACTCCACAAGGTCTCATCATCATCAATCACATTTGAGGAAGATATGAAGGGCAGAAAGTGATTTAAAAAAAGAAATAGACTGGCAGGAGAGAAGTAACTCTGATACCTGGCATGGTTTATCTCTAACTTGAGCTGTGAGGCCCGGGTATGTTCACAGGTAGATTGTTCAGTTCAGAGGATCTAAGGAAGCCAATACGTAGAGTAAGGACAAAAAGGGGTGAGGCAGAATAAAAATTGGACATTTTCTGCCAATATAATTTACCAGGGGAAACCTAAAAATATTTTAATAGATTTTAGAAATTCTAAATGTTTGTGCCTTGGCAATCCCTTCCAGTCCAGCTCATTTCTGCATTAAATGGACTTCAGAAGAACTTGGCGAAGCTATGTGCAGGTCTGTTCCTAAATTTTCTTTCCACCAAATAAATGACTGACATTCTTTCAGGAGTTGATTCTACAAATAAAAACTCAGAAAAAAGAACATATAAACACAACAGGATTCCAGGAGCACCCCAGATACTACAGCCCACACCAAGGGAAAAGAGCTCAGTCCCAGAAGCATCCCAAGAGGGCAGCTCCTGAGGGCAACGCATTTGAGCCTGAGGCGCCCGACTCTGAGAATCCCCTTGACAGCTAGGTGAGCAGTGGTTCCCTCCGTCTCCAAAACCAGACCAGACAGGAGAGCCACTGTGTCACCACCTTTGGGCCCCTACTTCCGTGGAGGACCGTTTAGTTCTCCACAAAGGCACAAAGCGAAGCCGCCTGGGCATCTTCGGCAGCTCACCCCAAGTACCTTCCATGTAGGCTGCACCAAAATGAACTCCCTCCTTGCTCGACTGCACCAGCACCTCTGCTGGAGGCCTTCCCCGCTGCAGGAATGAAATGGAACCCACCCTACATTCAGAAAACTGGTGGAACAGGCTAGGGTTATGTTGCACCGAAGATCAAATTTACCCAGGAAATGTGGCTCCTTCTGATTTGCAGAAAGGTTTAAAGGACCCAAGCCACGCACGACCCAAGGAAGGTGCGGCTGCTGGGCCTTCCCTGGAATTGCACGAAATAGGAACACTGTGTGCATGGGGCAGGGGTGCTGTGAGCAGAGGGGACCTGGAGAGTCACATGGCTCAGGTATCCGGCTCCTCCCAACCTATGCACCTTCCTCCACCCACGGACACGCTTCCCAGAACTTCACGCACCCTGAGACAGCACACCTGTGGCAGAGCCTGAAGGCAAATCCAAGGGCCCTCATTCTCACCCAGGTGCCCTGTGACCGGAAAGAGGCTACAGTTTCTCCCTTGCAAAACAAAGAGGTTGGACCCGAGACTGCTACGCATCTTCTGGCTTTACAAATCCATTTGCTCCACCAGGCATGGGCCTAGATAGCTGGACTTTATTCTGCTGTTAAGTCCAGCTCCTCAGAATTTTTTTTTTTTTTTTAAAGACAGAGTCTCACTATGTAGTGTGGGGCTGGCATTGAGCTTATTTTTGCAGCCCAGGCTGGCCTCAAACTCACAGCAATCCTCCTGCCTCAGCCTCCGGAATACTGGGATTACCACTCTTCCCAACAGCTCTTGGATTTCAAAACAATTCTGAAACAAACTAAATGATATATCACAGCCAGTGGAGAGTCTCCAAGCAGGATCACCCAGCTTCAAATAACTAAGGCTGGAGCTGGAGTCTTGACCTAAGCTAAATGAAACTCGGTTAGCCAGCGCTTAACAATGAGGGTGGCAGGGGCTCTGCAGGCATGGTCAGAGGGAGAGGAAGGGTGGCCCAGGAGGACATCGGCTTGCTGAGCACTCACGAGCCACAAGCCACGAGCCACGAGCCACGAGCCACAAGCCACAAGCCACAAGCCACAAGCCCACTTCCACCTGCTTGAGATTTCTTTTTTCCCCAAGGATACGCCTCTCTCAGGCTCAGCCCCACTGCAGGATGGGCTCCCCACCTGCTGCTGGGGAGTCTGGGAGGGCCAGAGGGAGAGAAAGGCGGCTCCACACCTCTACTCTTTAGCTTCAGCACAGTTACCTGGGCTCTACAGCTTCTGACCCTGGAAGCCTGCAGGGGGCTGATCTTCAGGCCTGTTCATCATTTATAAAACAAGGATTCCTGTAGTTTCCATGAAGCTGAAATAGAAGGAATAGAGAATTTCCTCCTGCATAGTAGGAAAGAGGCGGGCCCTCCCGTGCGCGGGTGCCATGAGCCTCCGCAGCAGCATCTTGCTGTACCCTGTGCCTCTGCTTGCCCAGCTGAATGCTCTGCAAGTCTTCTCAGTTTTGCTCATTAATAATAACAATAAGTTGGAAATCTGCAAATGGGTGCAACTTGTCAAACGTTTTCTCTCAAGTGTTGGATCAGCCGGTGTCAGCTTAGCAACCTCAGCAGAACCTCTCTCTCCAGTCCCCACCCGTACACAAACCGCTGCAACTGTCCCAGGATGCTGTTTTGGACTGCCAAGTGGCAAGTGCCCAAGACTAGGGACTATGTCTCAGTTGTCTGTACCTGGTGTCTTTTGTGAACGCCAGGCACAAACTTTTGGGGTAAATAAAGTACCAGGATGGCAACCAGAGAAGACCAGGAGGCTCCTTTGGGCACATCTTTGTGCTCACTGTGTCCTGTTTTATATGAAGATAAAAGAAACAAATGCTATTTTGATGCTGGTGAAGTATGATTTGCCTTCTTCAATTCTCAGCACCCCAGCTTCTCAAATACTTAATTTTCTTCTCAACACGTTAGCAAAACTTGCCTACCATCCTAAGTTGGCATTAAAAAAAATTGCCCTATAGCTGAGGAAGTTTGTTTTTTCGAGGTGGGTTCTCACTCTGCTGCCCACACTAGCCTAGAGCTCCTGGGCTTAAGCGAGCCTCCTGTCTCAGCCTCTAAAATAGCTAGAACCACAAGGATGTGCCACTGTGCCTAGCCTGAAATAGTTTTTACAGGGATGAACTCCACCATAAAACATCAACAAGTACTACCATGCTTGGCACCAGGCACCATACCTTTGTATCTTCTCCCCTAATCCTCCAGGCTAATCTCTTAATTCCCAGTAACAGTACATTATCCCCATTTTACAGATGAGAAAAGAGACACAGAAGAGAAGCGTTTGGTCCAGTGCCACACAGCTACACTGGATTCCATCCTGGCTTCCCTGTGTGACCCATTCACTCACCCACCTTTTGGGATTCTGGCTAAGGACTCTGGGAGAATAGTGAACAAGGGAGAGCTGTTGGGACTGGGGGCAAAAGGCAATGCTCAAGCAGAAGTTCAGGTTCCAGAAAAAAAGGGCTGTGAATAGTAACGGAGGACAGAAGCACAATTAAGCATCTGCCAGGCTGCAGCCTTCTGCTTTCCGCCTGCTCCTACCTGCCAGCAACTCCACCTCGGAAACATGTAACAGGAGATTTCCAGGGCTCTCCATATTCTTGTGCAAAGTAGTTAGGATGATCTCCAGCCGCGCACCTTATCAAACCTTTTCTGTTATGAAAATATCTGGCTCATCGTCATCATCTTCCTTCCTCTCTGTTCCATTACTCATGCTAATCCCACGTGTTATTCCCCACTGCTGGGCTTCTCACAGCCCGAGAGCTCCCCACCCTGATCTTGTCACCTGATTGCTACCCTTGGATCCTGGCATCACCGGCAACAACAGATGAGTGAGATTTGCTGCAGAATGCTACAAACACGTTGCTCCACACAGGAGCCAGAGATTGCATTTCCCACGATGCAGCAAGAGCCCAAACAAGAGTGCATTGTGAGAAGGATTGGAGCTGTGTTAGCTGAAGGCAGCAGGGCAGGACAATGCCCACCTCTTCAATGATGGGGACTGGAGCGTAGGATGAAAAAGGAAATCACTCCCAGGGTCTTAGAAAATCTAGTTTCCAACCCCAAATATTAGATTAGCCATTGGCAGCTTTCTCCAGATCAACAGAATGGGAATCTGACCCCAGGGTGGCAATACCTGAACAGGCAGACTAAAAATGGAGGTAAGAATCTTTTGCCTTGCTGTCTTTCATGGCAACAATCCTCTTCCTTGTCCATTTGGCAAAATATTTGGCTCAGGCCCAGAGAGCCAAGGGAAGTGGGCAATCACTTCGAGTTTGACTGCTAAAGATTGGGATTTTGTTTGAGATGGGGGACGCGCTATGTTGCCCAGGCTGGCCCTGAAATCCTGGGCTCAAGGATTGAGCCTCAGCCTCCCCAGTAGCTATGACCGCTGGTATGTAACACTGTGCCTAGACAAGGAAAGTGTTTGAAAAGCTGCCTGGGAAAGCTGGGCATGATGCTACACTCACCTGGTTCTAGCCACTCAGGAGCCAGAGGTAACAGGATCACATATGGGGATCACCTAAAGAGCCCATGAGCTCAAGACCAGAGAGGAAGGGAAGGAAGAGGAGAGAAGGGAGGAGTGCCTAAGGAAGGGTCATGGTCTCCCTAAAAGAACTGGCACATTTTCAAAACTTCAGTTAGAAAACCAAAAGTCAGCACCCTGGGACCACTTGCCATTTTGTATTCCCTAGGTTAGGCCTAAGTCACAGACCTAAGTCCCATCCTCTGACTCAGACCTGCTAGGAGACATTTCTGGAAGGATCTTCCTGTTGGTTGGTCTGATATTTGAAAATGCTTTAAGTTGTTCAGGACCTGAATGTAACACCCTGGGACTGAGGTTCAGGAGAACACTCGTAGGATTGGCAGTGGAATGTGCATTATAACTCAGCCTTTGGCAGCTAGGTAACATTGCCCTTGCCTCAGTTCACTCATCTCTGGAAAATGGGGAGAATGTCAGTGTCACAGTGAGTGTAGAAGAGTCCTTGCTAAGAGGTAGTTCATCTTCTAGATGAGTGGTCTTAAGAATATTATTACATTTCACAGTCTCACCCAACAACACTCGGAACTCCACAGGACATGTGTCACAGTTTCCATTTTCACAGATGAAGAAACAGCGTGGGAAAAGGTGAGGCTCAAGGCCACACAGCTAGCGACTGCACCCTGGGAGTCCAGCCCAGGTCTTCCACGCCCACGAATGGAGTGGAAAGATCAGCAGTTGCCTGGCGAGACTTGGGTGTGGGCTTTCCAGGCCAGCACTGTCCCTTCAGTCCACCAAGCGCGTTTTGGGCCCCCAATGAGGGTGTCACCACACACCTGTTTACTTGGAAAGTTCTCGCGCAAATCCTATAACAGCCAGGTGCAAAAGTTCCTCAGACAGGGGAATGTTACCGAACTTTAAATTGGGAAACTCAGTTCTTCTTCCAGCTCCAGGCGGTTGCCAGCCGTGGTTTACAGTGCAGTTATGGCCAAGTCCAAGAACCACACCACGCACAACCGGTTCCGAAAATGGCACAGAAATGGCATTGGTCACAAAGACACGAATCTCTGAAGGAGGTAGATCCCAAGTTCCTTCAAGAACATGCGTTTTGCCAAGAAGCACAACAAAATGGGCTTCAAGAAGATGCATGCAAACAATGCTAAGGCCATGAGTGTACGCGGTAAGGCTATCAAGGCCTTGGTCAAGTGCAAGGAGGTCAAGCCCAAGATCATCCCAAAGGGAGTAAACCACAGGCTCGCTCGATTTACCTATATTGCCCACCCTAAGCTTGGGTCGCAGGCTCGTGGCCAAAGGCTCCAGCTTCTGCTCCAGTTCAGGCTCCCAAAGGTGCCCAGGCCCCTGTGAAGGCTCCACAGTAAAAGGCTCTTTATCTGCTGATATAAAAACAGAAGGACTGGTGGACCCACGGGGTGCCATCAGTAGGGGGCTGGTGTCCTTCTGTGCTCTTTGTAAAAATAAACCCTGAGGCAGGGAAAAAAAAAAAAAGGGAAACTCAGGGTGACCTGGGAGTAGGAAAGGAAGAAGAGGCTTTTCTGAAAAAGAAGCCAGGTGGACCTGAGCTGTTTAGGACGCGAAAGGACAACAGAAGGACAGAGTTCAAATTTACTCAGCTGCCCCAGGAAGCTTGCTTCTGCGAGCCGAAATGGGAGGCTGGAAGAGACGCACTGGCCAGGTCCACGTCCACTGGCAGAGCCCCCCCCCACCCCTATCCCACCCCACTGCTGCGTAGGATGTTGAATTTATCTTACAATAATCATACTGGATAAAATAAAAATTAGCAATTCTATTTCAGCTCTCTCACTTCGAATCGTTATATTTACTCATATATGAAGGGAAACAGTTTTGAGAACTGTTGTTCTAAAATACTTCATAATATTATTGAGCCTTCCATGGATATGACAGCATAAAATTGCATTTACCCAAACATCATGCATCTGTCCTGTGCCCTGTTAACTTCCTAGTCTCAGGGATACAGCGAAAATGCTATGTAACTACAAATGGCACACACAATTAGCGCATAATTAACTGAAGGCATTTTCCACGGGAGCTTATCCGAAGTGTCATCAGTCAATTAATGGTCGATTCTGAGTGATGGTCATTAAAATGCAGAAGAAACTTTACATGGTTGAGAGTCACACAAGGCAGGGCTGCAATTATAGGCATGCTGGAAAAGGAAAAACATTTCTAAATCACATCTTTTAAGATGCAATCTGACTCTCCCACTTTCCGACTTCAGCGCTGTAGAGCGAAGGGCTGGGATGGGCGTGCTTGGAGATGAGGGCAGGATGGGGGCGCTGGTGTGGCCAACAAGTTTCTCCTCGATCGTGGGGTCACCGCAGAGGAATCCCCTAGACTTCCCGTGGCCCAAGGGCGAGCCTTTTGGTGCTGCGGGGCCCTCTCAGGGCAAATACGCAAGGAGCCACTGTAACACTTGTATACGATCTGTAATGAGGGGTGAAACTCGGGCCCCTTCCGCACCTGCCAAGGCGAGGAGCCCCATCTTCCCCACGCACGGACGCGGACCCCTGTCGCTTACCTGCGTCCTGTGCCCTGGGGTCTGCGTTCCTGCGGCAGGGCGCCCCGCGTCCCGCAACCCTCGTCGGCTCTTCGGGCACGGACCGCGAGCAGGGCAGAGGGAGGCGCGCTCCAGGTGCGCGGTCGCCGAGGTTGCCGACTTCCCGAAAGGCGGCGCTCAGGTGGCACAGACCGCGCTGAACAAAGCCCGCAGCGCAGCGCCGCACCGGGCGGCGCAGGCTCCGCGCCCCGGGAACGGTGGCGGGCACAGGGAGTCCCCCCCGCACGCTACCCGGTCGGCCGCCGACCTCGCCCGGGCTGCCAGGAGGGCGCGGAGCGCTCACAGACCGACCCTGGTGGCCGCGGGAGGCTCACCCTGCAGGGCGCAGCGAGGAGAGCGAGGCACAGAGGCTGTTCCGCCGGTAGGCGTGGGCTCGGCTCCGGCCAGGGGGCGCTGCGCACCCGCGGGAGGGGCGCCCCGGGGCGGCGGCCACGTGGGACACCTGCGGCCCGGCCGCCGCCGGCGTCCGCTTCTCTCTCACCGCAGCCGGCTGGGCGCGCACCGAGCGCCGAGGGCGACCGTGCTGCCCTCGCCCCGCGCGTTACAGGGCAAAGCATTGCTCAAATCAAGCAAATTAGCCAAGTAGTTCTGCGCAGCTTTCCCCGCCCGCGTCTGAGCTCGCAGCGGCGAGCACAGCGAATCGCTGCCTACTCCGCAGGCTTTATTGCTGCGGTCCAAATGAAAATGTTGACTTTGGCATTGTTTCTGTTTGTCAGGGCAATTGCCTGTCTCTTTACTGGAGCTGGGAGATAAACGCAGATCATTTGGTCAGCGTCCTCATTTAAGTCTGGAGAGCGGCTGATTTTTTAAAAACCAAACGCCACGAAACAAAATAGCATGCCTGGCACTGTGGCTGGCAAGCTCACACTGAACGTTGGCCATGATTGCATAACCTGTAGCTTCTCATACTTCAGCAAAAAGTGACTTGGTATAATGTGTGCTCTCGTTGCAAAAAAGAAAAAAAAAAAGGAAGGAAAAAAAGTAGAGCAACTTGCAAAACCACTGGTATTCCATTGCAGGTTGGAAATCCCTTAAGATAGTGTATGTTCTTCCGGTATCACTTCACCTATATAAGATTTTATCTATTTTAGTTCATAATATATATGTTGTGCTTTGGCCAGATTTTCCACTTCTCTTTTGAACAAGTTTTTAGCCACTGATGTTCGAAATGCACTTAACCTACATATTGAACGCTAAATTTTCAATATTGCAATTAGGTATCTATGCATTTGCTCAGGTACTTCCTTAGAATAAACTGTGAGGTAAATTTCTTTACAGGCTATACTTAATTGAAGTTTTTAAATGCATTATCAGAGTACTTTTCAGGAAGTTCGCCTGTTTCCTCTTGTCTATGCCCTTGCCAATTATTCCTACAAATATCAACTTGGTAGGCAAACGACACTTTTCTTAATTTTACATCCTTTTTGACATCCAGACAGCTGGCATTGACAATAGTTCTACAAAGCACTGCACATGGTTTCAAGGTAAATCCTGAGGGGATCTGACTGATCTTTGGAGAAACAAAAGTTACATGTTGTAACCTGACTAGTGTTTCAAGAAACAGAGTGTAATAAACAGGGCCCAGGGACAGCTGTGGTCTGTTACTGAAAATCCAGGAAAACTGGGACTTCAGATAATGGATGGCAGCTTCACCTATGGGCTCTTTGTTGCACTCTCCCTTGCTTGGAATGCTATTGGTTGACCCCTGAGTGCACCCTATGATGGGGAAAGGGTGGAAGTTGACGGAGATCGTGGTCATGTTCGTGACTAAGCATATGGTCCTCCTTTACTTTAATGAGATCATGGTCACGTTCATGACTGAGCACACGGTTCTCCTTTGCTGAAGTGATTGTGCACTAGATCACGCCGACTACCCTAAATAAAGCTGACTTGCTTCAGCAGTTCTTTGCTCACTGAGGGACAAATCTCAGTGAGTCCTCTGAGCTACCTTCATCAGGTCTTCTTGTCGTTCCTTTCGGCACCGACACATAACATTACAACATGTTCTGTTATACAGGTCTTGCTTTAACTTGCCCTTAACCCAGCAGAAAAGTTTAACCACGAGGCATAAACAGTAAAGCTAGATTAGTATGTTGAGCTATAAAAGGCTTAAATCAACAACTTTCAACATTGCCAGTTCTGCCAATAACCCACTACAATTATGGAATATTGGACTATGTATATGACTACTTTCTCTTAGTTCAATGAGAAGAAATTTTTCTAATAGTGATTAGAAAAATTATCGTATCTGCATCCTGTGCTCTGAATAAGTACTACGAGGACAATGATATGCATTGTATCAATTATTGGGAATGTAGTATTAACGTGTTTTGAAACTGTCGCATTGCTATTTCTTATTAAAAGTAATTTTAAAAAGTTAAAAAGCACTGCATTCTGCCTGGCTAGTGTAAAGTCCTGAGTTTGATTCCTGTAAAATGAAATACGCTGCATTTCAGCCTGTAGTTCTTGGGTGGTTGCCAATCTTCCAGACACTACACCCTGGAAATAAGAAAGCTTGTCTTGGGGTCTAAATACCAGGAAATGTGGTCTCTGCTTCCAGATCAGATGGTCTCAGAGAAATTTAATGTAAAACACATGTGGAATTTTAAATACTTCAGTGGACACATTAAAGAAAGCAAGGGGACATTTCTTAGTAAGATTAACTCATAGCCCAAAACATCTAAACATGTAATGAATGTAAGAGACATTTAATACCGTGTTTAAATCCTATTTACACTTATAGCACATTGCAATTTGGGCTAGCTATAGCTCCAAATGAAGTTTTAAAAATGGCATCGTCTGAGGGTCTAAGGGTTAAAAGGCAAGCCCAGGAGAATGGCTGAGGCTCAGCAGCCAAAGCCCTAGATGGAACCAGCTTTAGGAGATGTCCAAGAGCTACTGCTCTGCTAGGCAAGTGACCACAGTACCTAAGCAGTCTTCTGAACAACATTCAGATGCAAGAGATACCTACATAGTTGTTACAGTTTGTGTCCAGATGTCCCCCCAAAGCCTCATGAAGTTATGGGGGAGTGGCTTTTTCAGAGGTAGCTGGATCTCGAGTTTGTAAATGATTCTTAGTGCAATGCTGGGATTAAGGCCGGGTGACTGCTAGGTCACCCCACTGACGGGACTGCAGCACCCAAATGCCAGCAGTCTGGATAAAAGGGACAAAGGCTTGTTTCCCCCTTTTGCTTGTTGCTTTTTCTGTCTGCTGCCACCATGAACCGTTGTCCCTGTGCCATGCCACCCTGCCTTGGAGCCAGCTGATATGAACTAAAACTTCTACAAACTGAATTAAACCTTTCTTCAAGTTTGGGTTGGGCATTTTGTCTCCTGGCAATGAGCAGAAATCTCTTCTCTGGTGAACTAGGTAGGATTTATCCCAATACTTGCAAGGCCTCTGTCAGGGAAACATTTCAGTGGCACAATCAGTCAGCAGTTCTGCCTGGGTGGCGGTGAGCTAGCTAATCTTAGCACTAAGCCCACGTGACTAGCGAGCAAAAGCACTCTCTCTACCACTCTGCTTCCTGCATGTGTGGAACAACAGACTGCCACCCCATTCTGTTTATCTGGAAATATGAAAATCATCTGAGAATTCTCCTCATGTGTTTGATAAGAACTGCTTGGGTACAATCAGGGTATGGAATCCCCTACACAGCTGAACAGCCGAAATGACCTCTTTTGCTAATCCTAGGCGAATGCCACTTATCTAATTCATGCAGCTATGCTCATAACAAGCCCACTGCAAACACTAATTCATGCCTGTTTGTAATTACTACTGGCTAC
>PVKN010006517.1:0-28383 GCA_004027915.1 Capromys pilorides
GGGGGGGGGGGGGCCTGGGGTGGCAGCACTGGGAGCCTCCAGGATGTGAGCACCTGGAGCTGCAGGCAGAGGTGAGAGGTAGAGCACGTGGGATGAGGCACAGTGAGGCTGGGCACAGCCACTTAGGGAAGACAAATCGCTGCCTGAAAGGGGATGACTCTCAAGACAGGGCCCAGGCCCCCCTGTGGAGGACTCACCTCAACTGCGAAGGTGGGCATCTGCCTCTGGCGTGCATGCTGCAGGCTTGAGTACCTGTCACCCACCCCCTAGGCCTGCTACACGGAGTTGAAGGCTGCTGCCCACGGCTTCATTGAATTGAAGCACCAGAGATTCTATTACAAAAACATTCTCATACATTGGAAAGCCAGGAAAGAGTTTTTTCAGTGACACTAGGAAAATGTTTGTGTCCCTTTTTTTACTACCTGTCTCAGTTACTCTTCTTTCATTTCTGGGACAAATATCCAACACTCAATATGAAGCAAGGAAAGGCTTATTTAGCTCACAGTTACCGGAGGTCTCAGTGCATACTCAGCTGGCTCCAGGGCAAACTGGCACATGGCAGAGGGCAGCAGTTCAGAGGGCGGCAGGAGGCAGCAAAACAGTAAGAGCTAAAGGGAGGAATAACAGCAAAAATGGCTGCAAAGAGCAAGTCTGTCTCCCTTGTTGCATTTAGGCTATCTGCTCCCGGTTGGGTGTAGCACATCTATAATCCCAGCAGTACTCAGATCCATAATCCCATCCTAGGATTATGAATTAATCACAAACTGTAGAACTGTGCCTCAATGTGCAAGAGGCTTTGAGAGAGACAAATACACACAAACCATAACACCACCCTTCCTCCTGAGGTTGCTGTTTGGCATACTTGTAGTCACTGTTTCCATAGTTATCATTTTATAAGCAATGGTTGCTCAGTATTCCACAATCGTTGCAAGCACACGTCTTCATACTGGGATAGTATTTCATTTATTTTTATTGTCTACTTAATTCCATATGGTTTACACATATAATAGTGCTATATTTTTAGCAAGGAATGGCTGGACGTTGTATTTCTCTGTTACAGAACTTTAGATAGAGTTTCTGAAGTTAAGTAATAAGGTGAAATGATCTACTTCCGACAAGTTCAATGCATACTGTAATTTCCCCAAATCTTGTATTGATTAATGGTTCCAACCTTGATGTTTAAGTGGTTCTTCCTTATTGGACCATTATCACTTGAATTATTACTATTTAAATTATAGCTTATTGGGTTGAGATCAAAACCAAAATACTATGATGCTGCAGTGCTAAGGTGCTTTTTGTTGATTGCTAATAAAGAGGCACATTCTTTTTGTGAATTGGCTAATAATGATTTTTCTTCACTTTCCCCCTTAATTGTCCTTTCTGAAAGTGTTTTTGCTTGTGCTGTTCATATAGCAAAGATTCAAGGAGGTACTGTTGAGTGAATAAATGACAGAACAAATCCTACCTGTTGGTCTATTTGCTGTGAGCATCTTCGCCGTGTTTGGGAGACTCCCATGCACCCACCTTTACCCATCTGGGTGGGGCCCTTCTGTTATCTTGCACCTAATCCCTTGCCACCTGGTTACTGCTTATACCATTTCCTCTGGGTGTCAGTTGCTCAGAGTTCCCAGATGTTCCCAGTGTAAAGAGCAAAACAGCAGTTGTCCTGGGAACTTTTGTCCTTCCCCATCTGCTACAGAGCAAGGCTCTGGGAAGGGGTCAGTGTGCAAGGCTGTGGTTAGAGGACAACCAGGAGAGGAAGCCCCAGCTACACAGACCTTCAGGCTCATGGAGGGATTTAAGGTGTCCTACTTACCCAATAGATAAGGAAATGTGTGGCTGTAGGCACTGGGGATGAGGATGCCACAGACCAGGGAATGCCCAAGATACACCCCCAAATAAATGTGAAAGCAGCACAGTCTGAGATGATTGTGTGTGAAATGAATAAAGTGAAATAGATCAAGGCATAGCAAGTGAGCATTGCCAGATACAGTAGCAGTAAGATCACAAGTTCAAGGCCAGCCTGGGCAACCTAAGGAGATCTGGGGCTGGGGATTCAACTCAGTGATAGAGCTCTTGCCTGCCATGCACACATCCTGGGTTCAGTCCCAGTTTAAAGGATGACTGCTATCCAGGGCAGCAGAGATGCTCGGGTCTGAAAAATGGATACTGGTACTGAGGTTCAGTGAGGAGAGGGTTTCCTGTGACATGGGCAGTACAGTGCTGGCAGGGTGGCTGGGAAGTACAGAGTTCCTGAGATGGGGACAGTTTGTGCATCGAGGAATAAGATGAGACAGTGTGGCACAGCGCAACCAGTGGGGAAGATGACAGGTACCAGCCAGGGGTAGGCACTGCTGGGGACTTGCCTTGGACTCTGTGTGACATCAGGAACCAGAGAAAGGCTGGAGTAGGGGAGTCTCCACAGGAAGTCATTGTGTGGGAGTAGGGGCTATAAAGAGCAGGCACAACCTCCCTGTCATATGATTACCCTGATTAATTCCTTACCCCCTTTTATAGGTCAACCAAGTGGTCATTCTCTCTAGGCAGCTGACCCCAGTCTGTCCTGTCAAATCCCCTGATGAGCCTCAGGGAACCAGCTTTCTCTGTCACACTGACCTCTGTAGGGCTCCCACAATTATTCCCACAGTTGTGGTTTGATGCCAATTTCACTACTCTGGAGAACAGGCAGGCACTTGCCTCTGCTTACATGAATTTTCCAGCACCTTGTGAAGCCCCTGGCATTCAGCAGGTGCTCACTGAGTATGGACAGAATACATGAGCAAATACCCAGCGGCTCAGCCCGGTTTCCACTTCCCTGTTGAATGGGACCTGCTCCTGCTTCTTCCTTCCCTTGAGCCCCCATACCTGTGTCAGGCTGTGGGCACCTGCACGCACACACACAGCAGGCTGCCCTTCATGAGGTGACCATGTGTGCTGTCCTTCACTGTACCCTGGAGACCTCCTTGAAGCAGGCAGTGCTAGTGTGTAAAGAACTGCCTCCCCATGCCCAGCTAACCCTGTCTTCATGGCCTCTTACAGCCCCAGCTTGGGCTCAGTAGAGTCTGCACCCTGAAGACATGACAGGGGGAGCACCTTCCTCTGTCCCATTGGGCAGCATCATCCATGGACCCACTGGCAGCAAGGAGTCCTATCTTTTTCTCTACTGCTGTCTTTGGAAGAGCTCGTGTGAACAGGGGTAGCTGTTTGCCAAGATGCAGCATATGTGTTTTGTAAAGCAAAGAACAGCACACATAGACTGAGGACTAAAACTGGCATCTCCAACCTCTGGTCTCACCCAGGAAACAGGGAACTTTGGTCCCTATTTTGAGGGCCTACTATTGCAAATAAGCACTTACCATGCATGTCCCCTGGTCTTCTTGGATCCCACTTAATGAATCAACATATTATTGATGCAAATATTTTAAAATAAAATTTCATTAATGAAAAATATTTCACATGCTTGGGGGAACTAGGGGGTTAAGAAATTCCTTTTGGAGGACAGTTTAGTAATTTGCATTAAACACCCTAGAAGAGGCATACCCAGTAGCCCAGGGATTCTAAGACCATATCCAGTTTTTAAGAAATCACTCCCCAGGGGCCGGCGAGATGGTTCAGTGGTCTAAAGCGCCTGCGTAGGAAGGCTCAGGCAACTGCAGGGACTGCGGTTCGATCTCCGGCACCACATGCTGCGCCAGCACCACCACCAGGGCAGGCTGAGCCAGCCACAAAATAAATAAATAAAGAAACAAATAAACACAACAAGCAAACAAATAAATAAATAAATAAAATTAAAAAAAAAAAAAAAAAAAGAAATCACTCCCCAAAGCTAACCATAAGAACACCTGTCCCACAGCACTGCTGAAGAAAATCCAAATGTCCAGCAAGGAGTAATTGGTTAAATTAATTATGGCAATCAGTCCAATGGGACACTCTGTGTCTGAAATCATCATAACCATGGTCAGCACTTACTGAACACTTACTGTATTTTGCAGCCCACATTAGAAGCTTGACATGTGCAGTCTCATTTTAATTCCCCATGCATGAGCAACCACTAATCACAACCATCTCACAGATGAATACATGAAGGTCTAAAAGAATTGTGTGTCCAAAGCCACACGCTAAGATTCACACCCACACAGTTTGAGTTCAGACTCCATCTTCTTGACCACTATACCACGTGGTTTCAAAATAGGCTGCAAAAGGAAAAGTGGTACAGGCAAAACTGGCCACCCAAGAGGACACCTATGGCACCCTGGTTGATGCAAGAGCAGTACATAGATAGCCCGTGGCCACATCCCATGTGTGCGCACAAACCTGAGAGGAGGGGGGCTCGGAAGCTGCCGCTGCTGTCATCTTGGCTTAGACTTCTGAGGGCTTGCATTTTTTGTTTACTTCTATTTATGTAACAAATATGCTATTTAGTATTTAAAAAATTATCTTTAAATTTGAAAATTGCCATAAATGCTTTTTTAAAAAAAAATCATTCCTTTGCGCTCATCTCCTGCTGAATGCAAACATCCAGGTGCCAGCCTGGCTTCAAGAACAAGCACTAACCAGGGGCATGGGCTTGGCTGGTGCTTCAGAGATCAGCTTCCCCTGCCTGTGGCAGCAAACGTGCTCCTGCTGAGCGAAGACAGCAGAGATAGCCCCCCTTTCTCCACAGAAGCACCCCACCCCTGCACCCCCCACACACCCCCCAGCACAGCCAGGCTGAAGGCATAGAACTCGGCAGGCTCAGGCATGGAACCCAAACCCAGCCCCTTTCCAGCCTGAGCAGCTCTGCCCAGGGTCTCCGGTCTCTCAAGGAAGCTCCAAGTTTCACTTCACTACTAAGTGAAACCTCAACAGACTTGATGGCCACGCTCTTATATGCAAAAATATATATACCTGACACCAATAAGTCATATTTCCTGGGTGCTATGCATCAGATGCTGCCTTAACTACAGTTCTTTATTATATGTGTAACAATATGTACTTCTCACAGTCTACCTAGGACAGGCACTGTGACTACCTAGGCCTCAGCTAGTGCCAGGAAGCCTGTGCAAGATGAAGTCACTTAAGCTGTAAGGAACGAGGTGGGACATGCGGCCTCACGGCTGCCTCGCACCACTACCCTCTGCGGCCCCTGGGATTTCTGAGCACAGGAGGCCTTCATCCAGATGGTTACCACTGCCATTTCCTTAATGCGGCCCTGCTTGGCTTGGGAAGGCAACAAGCACCCAGGTTCTCTCAATGCCCAGAGGGCCACACAGCCACCAGGCCACAGACCCACATTAGGGAGCCTTCTCTAGCTGTGCCCTCCTCTGCATTCTGCCTCAGTTCAGTGCTTGCAGGCAGTGGCTTTGCTGAGTAAAGCCTATGGCAAACCCCTAACCAGACCTGGCCAGTGCTCTGGCCACCAGCGCTGCCTAACAGAAGGGTGGAGAGGTCAGGTCTGCTGGCAGGGGCGCTTGGCACTTGCTTCAAAATTCGTTCAGGTCTTCTCCCAAGGATCTGAGCTCCCGCCTGACTCAGTAGGGGGACGGGGGTGGGAGGAGCGGGGAGTCCTCAGAACAATAAGCCTGTCTGGCCAGGGTGAGATCCACGGGATTCAGAACAGCCTCTCGGCCTTCCCGCCTCCCGAGGCAGAGCAGCTGCCTTGGAAGCGTGTGCGGGCTGTGGGCTGGGTGTGCAAGTGTACGCAGGAGAGCGAGTTAGGCGCGCGAGCGGGGAGCAGATGTGTGTGTGTGGGTGCGCGCGTGGCTCCCAATGTGAGGCACTGCGATCGCGATCCAGTCCGAAGGCCGGCGGCAGGCGGGCTGGGAAGGTCTCCTCCCCCTACCACATTGAGAAATCTCAGTGAGTCACCGAGTGGTTCTGCATATTAATGAGTTCGCTTGCTGCGAGGGCAGGAGCGGATTTAAAAGAGGCCAGGGCAGGCGGAGGGAAGTTGTGGCGCGATCGCACAGAGGAGCGCGCAAGGCGCAGCGCGCAGCGACAGACAGCACTGGCCACCGACGGCGCTGCGGCGGCGAGCTGAGGCGGGAGGCGTGCTCTGAGCTGACAGACCCGACCCGTCGGCGTCTCGGGGCGCCACACCGACCCGTCGCTGTGCGGTCCCGTGTCCCTGTTTCTGCGCTGCACCTCTCTGACCAACATGAGGCTCCTGGCGGCCGCGCTGCTAGTGCTGCTCCTGGCGCTGTGCGCCTCGCGTGTGGAGGGTGAGTGCTGGGAAATCCCTTTGTCGCCGGCTGACCCCATCCCGGGAACCCAAACATCAGCTATTAGCCATCCTGGGATCCAGGGATTCCGGGTGGGCTCCGAAGGCCGGCCGACGTGGAACAAGAGACCCCGGCCCAACTGAGCAGCCCTCTTGTCCACTCCCACAGGGTCCAAATGCAAGTGTTCCCGGAAGGGCCCTAAGATCCGCTACAGTGACGTGAAGAAGCTGGAAATGAAGCCAAAGTACCCGCACTGCGAGGAGAAGATGGTTATGTGAGTTCTTGCCCCTCACTCCCAGGGCATCCCCTGTGTCCCAGAGCCTGGGCTTGGTTCAAGCTAACAAACATTTCTCTCTGCCTTTATCAAGTCCTTGGCAAAGCGCTGTAATTGTCCAGCGAGTTCCTTAGGACACTGGTGCGACAGTCGGTAGTCGCAAAGGGGGTCACTGTCCTGGGCTCCAGGAAGAGCATCTCTGAGTCCACTCTGGCTAGGACTCCAACAGGCAGTCTCAGGGTCTGTACCTTGGGCTGCCCAGGGTGCCCGGGCAATCAAGAATGCTGAGTTAGAGCACCGGGACTGAGCTCCAGCCTGTGGGGCATGCTGCCTTTCTGAGCAGTAGTGCAAACTGTAAGTCCCAACCTGCCTTTTCTGACAGAGCCTTTGTTTAATCAGGGGCTGTCCACCGGATGGCCAATTTTTGGCTTTTAGGAATTTCAGTATGAGAACTCTTGGCTCTTTCCTCAGCAGCTGGACTCCTAGCGGGCCCCCAAGCCCTGCAGTCCTGTGCAAAGTTCTCTACTGGGGTTAATGTGCCGTGAGACCTTAGCTCTGCTGGTGGGGATGCGAGCAATGTTTGAAAAACTGGGGCAGAGCAGAGAACACTGCGTTTCCTTGCTCCTCTGCCTTCCCAATTAACCACTTGAGGCCAGCACCACTGTTTCCCCATCAATACGCTCTTGGCTAGGACACAGGCCCTTGGCAAAGCAGCTCCCAAATATTTGCCATGGACCATTGGCCCCTCTTCCCCTGCCCCTGAAACAGGACACACTTTATTTTCAGTCTGGGCAAGTGCCTTTTGCCAGCTAGCCCTGCTACCTTAAGCCTCCACACACTGTCTCCACAGGCAGGGCATGCCAGCTCCCTGCTCCCACACCCCTGTACCACCTGGGGCGGCAGGCTGAAGTGGGTGACATTTGAAAAGCCTCCAGCCCTGAGCTGACCCCAATACTCTTCCTTCTGAGGCATCTTAATTAAGCCCATCTTTGTCCCTGGCTTGGAAGACCAAGTCCACAAAAACTGTCCCCAAGTCCTTTTAAGTGGGTGCTGGGAACCAAGTGATCTACAAGAGGAGCCAGAGCTCCTCCGCACCTCAGTACTTCCAGCGCAGGGATTTAAAAGGCAGGGAACATTGAAAGTTGCTTCTGAGACCATGCAAGGGACAAAAGCAGGACATGGGATGCAGTGGCACCTCAAAAGGACAGAATCCCTCAGCAGACACTTTTCCTGGCTAAGCATCTCTGGTTATAGAGGGAAACATTAGCTAAACAAGTACTTAAGAAGGTTGCTTGCAGCCTTGTGGAAACGTGCCAGAGCCTCCCGGGCTCAGTAGGGGTCACCCTCTTCTTCCCCTCCCCACACTCAGGGCAGCCCCACCCCCACCCAAACCCCTAAAGCTGGAGGCTCTTCTCCCTTCCTGTGTTCCTAAGACTTTCTAAATCAGACAAGGGGCCAGCACCGTTTGCCAAAGCAGGTTTTCAGCCACCAAAGCTGAACAAAAGCAAGTTTTCCGGCTCACCCTGTGCCACCCTGACATCTCTGCTGTGGCTGGGGGATGGGGAACGGGGGAGTGAACTGTCTTTGCAAGTAGGAGCCCTGGCACCCAGAAGGGTCCAGGAGAGTCCAAATTCTAGAAAGAGCAATTTGTGTCATATGTCACTGAGCTTTCCCCAAATCCCTCATCACCCCAGAAATGAGAGAGATGCTAGACCCAGAATTTCTGATAGTTGTGGACATTCCAAATCCTTACATTCCATGACTATTTTTCATAATCTCTGTTTTGTGATGCAGAATTTGAGCACTGTGGTTGGAGGGCTGAGCTTGCTTTTCTGCTTGCCCTGACCTTGAAGATTTGGGGTGCTCAGCCTGCTGACTAACCGAAAAGGGGGATTTTACCAGTCTTTGCCATGACCTTTCACTCAAAGTGCAAGAGCCACATTGCAGGGCCACAGAAAAGCCCATGTGCTCACTTCCTGAGGGTCTCTAGGCTCCTTGGGGAGGGTAAGACCTAGATTCCACTCTGAAGGTGGCTCCACACTCCAGCCCTAGTAAGAGCCATGTGTCTCCAGGAGGGCTTCAGCAAGGCAGTGAGGACCTCTCCCTTTCCCAGATTGCTTTGGCTCTGGTGGGGACTTCAAAAACTTAGAGCACAGTGAAGAGAGAACAGGCCACCCAAAAACATTCTACACCCATTCTCTTAGCAAGATCCCCTTTTATCTCCTCATGGGCAGGTAGACTGCCACAGCAACCCAGCCCCCCTCTAGAACCTGACCCACCATGAGCCCTGACACTTCCTCTTTGGCAGCCTGTGGGGAACTAGCTGACCTCTGTCTCTCCCCCCCCAGTTCTTTCTCTCTCACCTCCACCTATTCTTCTATGAACCTCAGGTGACACCGTCTAGGCCTCTAACTTGGCACTTCCACCTGTGCCAAGTGGTCCCTCATTCTCGAATTCCATTATCCTCCTCCCTCCTGCCACTGTCCTTCTGGCCAACACTAGCTGAGGGCAGCAGCAGTGCTGAGCACCCCTTCACCTCCCCTCCAGGCTAGCACTCACACACTAAGGCTTGTCTTTCTCCTCAGCTGTCTCATCCCCCATGATCAATGACCAATAACAATAGCCATTCACCTGGCCTCTACCAGGTGCTATGTACTTTGCATAGATTACATCTTTTCATCAACCCAATAACCCTATGAAGTAGGTTTTATCATTATACCTATTTTACAGATGGGCAGACAGATTCACAGAGGTTAGCCATGGTTCCAGCCAAACATGGGGCTCAAGCCCAGGCCCCTGCCTCTGTACAAGGTCATCATATTTACCTTTTTTATGGCTAGGAATCCACCACATATTGGAACAGGCTGATGGGTGCCTGAGATCTTCAAGCACAAGGAAGGGAGGTTTTACTTTTCTGCCCAAAGGAGGTAGCTGGGATTTCACACTCAAACATCAGAACAGGCTTCAAGGTCAAGATTTTGCTTCAAGATCAGAAACGCCCCACCCTGGAACAATCTGTGGCAGGTGGTGGGGAACTAAGGATGAAGGTTCAGGGTGTGCAGGGTACATCTCACTCCCATTGTGGTTCTTCAAAATACAAGGGCAGAGCCCCTTTTTTGGCACACACACACACACACACACACACACACACACACACACACACGTCTGGATCCCTAGAAGAATTCCCTAAGAGCCCTAAGCCCTGGAAACAACAGTGCTGGGGGTACAATAGGCCTGGGGGACACAGTCTCAGATATTGATGGCTCCAAGGGGAAAAGGGAAGCACTCACTATAGAGGGTTAGGCCTTCAGATTGAGTCAGAGATTAGGAGACAGCAGACCCTTCCACAGAGCTAGCCAGGGAGGGATGCCCTGTCTTGGGGGAAGAGGGGGGTCAGGGAAAAGGAGGGAGGCAAGCGAGGGGCTGTTACTCCACACTTCAACCTGAACCCACCCCACGCCATTTCAGCATCACCACCAAGAGCATGTCCAGGTACCGTGGCCAGGAGCACTGCCTGCACCCCAAACTGCAGAGCACCAAGCGCTTCATCAAGTGGTACAACGCCTGGAATGAGAAGCGCAGGTATGCCCACTCCCCTCGCCCTCCCATGCTCCTTCCCGCCCTCCTCCAGAGCACGCTGCAGCTCTCAGGGTGGGAAAGGTCCCCCACGTCAGGCCACCAAGCCCCACAGAGTATGTGCATGCCCACCACAATAGCCACAACTAGCTCCCAACCAGACTCTGCCTACACTCCCTCCCCAGCAATGGGAACCCACCACTTACCAAAGCAGCTGCTGCTCTCTTGGCCAGCTGTACATATTAAAGATTTCTCTCTTTGTGCCCTAAAGTCTGTTATAACTTTCACATTATTGTCTTAAGTGCTGTTTTTTAAGGTCATATAAGCCATCAAATGGCTGGCTGAGTCCCTGGCCTGGCTATCCTCTGTGGATCTTACAGGGTGAGATGTGGCCATTTACCTGACTAGGTTAACCATAAAACTGTGGGTGCAACCACAAGATGATGAGGGTAGCCTCTCTACCAACACATTCTATCCAGCGTGCCTGGTGATGCTTAGGCAGCAGATAAATTCCTTCCCATGTGAGTACTAACAGGGACCTTGCATTTGACCTTTAAACCAGCACTACTCTTATTCAATGGGGAAAGCAGAGTTGAGACTACCTGTGCTTTCGGTCAAACTGCAGTGTGCCTTGGGCTCTGTCTCCCCATAATCAGAAAATCCTAGCTCTGATCCTCTGGGCTCTAGCTCTGGACCTGGAAGGAGGGCCACTTTCTTGTTGGCTGGGCCATGGCAACTAGAAATGGGCCTTCCTGCAGCAAGAAGGGCCTGTGGTCACCTTTCCCTACACAGCTCAGCCAGGGATGCACACACCCTCAGGAGACTTGCCCAGGAGCCAGTGTGAGAACCACACCCTACACAAGGGGGAAAGCAAGGAGAAACTTGGAGGAGAGTAATACCCTGGGAGCACAGGACAAAGCCAGGGCAGGAAGCCAGGCCCCCAGGAGGGAAGATCAGCCACAGTGGGTACCTGGGCTGCCCTTCCCAGCACCTGGCCCAGTGCCACTCCCCCAGCTCAGTCCTGTGACCAGATTGCCCACAGCTCCTGCACCTGAACTTGTTTTTTGCTGCATCCAAAACTGCTTGTTTGCAGAAGCCTGATATAGAAAGTGATGAGGATGAGAGACTATTTTCTATCTGTCCGAGGACAGGAGTGCACCTTCTTCCAGTCAGGGCAGAGAGCTCACCTGACAAAAGCAGGACCTGCCCCTTCCACTCTCTGCTACCCTCTAAGTCCTGTGTCATCGAAGTAGAATGAACTAACCCAGAGTCAGCTAGAGGAGGGGATCAGAGCATCTTGCTTCAGCTCCAGGGCGACACTCAGGCCTATGCCCACCCACCTTGCTCCTCATCCTCCCTGCACCTGTAGTGTGGCTCAGAATACAAGGAGGTGCCTGGAAGTCTGAATGCAGCCCAGCCTGGCCTCTGGTTCTGCAGATTGCACTGCTGAAACCATGAAAAGCTCTGGTCACCAGACCGACCGGCCCTCACTTCATTCTATCAGGTGTTCATCCTCCTTGCTTGGGTGCTGAGAGAAAGGAGCATGTCCCTGCTTTCCCTACCCTGGTCCTGTAAAGAGATAAAAAGGTCTCTGAATGTCCAGTGGAGATCAAGGAAGTGTTAAAAGTTCTGGGGGCGGGGGGGCACAAGGTCAGTCCTGTGAGGCTAGACAGGGGAGTTCAGCGCTCCTCAGAGACCAGAGCTCCTGGCTGCCACAGGAAGAAGTCACGCCTTTCTGCTTCAGCCAGTAATCTGTTGGTCTTAAAACTCAAGAGCAAGGCAGGGAATTTTAGGCTGTCCGAGTGTTAAGTACGGGCTCAGGGCAGCCATGGACACACTGGGAGAAACCAAAATACTTAGACAGAGCCAGCTTGGGGGGTGAGGGGCAAGATGGCTTGTGATGCCTGAGAAGTAGCAGGCATGAGGCAGCACCACCAAGAGGAGGTGTCGGGCCAGGGACACATACCCCCCGTGGCAGAGCCCCAACCCCACCAGCCCCTCTGGAGTCCTCAGGCTTCTAGAACTGGCATTGTTCAGGACAAGCCCAAGTCTGGAGAGAGCATGGCCAGCCCTGGGCTGTTTTGTCTAAGAGGAGGCACTCTATGCAGATAAGTGGAAGGAAGAAATGACACCATGCTGGGCAGGACTCCTGACCAGAACATCTTGGTCTCTAAGGCCTCAGTTTCCCCCTATACAAGAGGGTTTGGTCCATAGGGCCTTGAGGAACAGATGAGACTGGAGAGGCAAAAGCTGATTGGAAAGGGCAAAGCCTGATGTGAGCTTCTGTGATCACAGTCATGTCCCCAGAGATGGCACTCCCAGTCCCCCAGCCAAAGTCCGCACCCTGCATACTGAATGATGTCACACAGCCAGCAGTTCTGAGCAGCCAGCATCAGTCCTGAGCGTTAACACTTGGGCTTTCTCTTCCCAGGGTCTACGAAGAATAGGGGGAAAATCTCTGATCGAAAACTCCAGACCAGTGTTGAGACTTGAGCAAAGGACTTTGCTGGTTAAATAAAATAAAAATAAAAACCTTTCTTTCTCACAGGCACCAGACACAAATTATATATTGTTATAAAGCACTTTTTACCCAGGATCAGTTTTTACATTTTATAGCTGTGTGCGAAAGGCTTCCAGATGTGAGACCCAGCTCTCTTGCACTCCAGACGTCAACAGGCAGCTCTTTGCTGAATCGGGGGGACTCATGCCTTTCATTTTTTTGAGAAAACGCTTTTTTGTATTTGTCCATCCATCGACACACATCTGAGCTTTAGAAGCCCCTGGGAGGAACAGTGAGCTTGGCTGAGGCGTTTCGTTGCAGCGCTGCTCTGATCCGAGCCCGGGATGCTTCCACCCAGAGGGCTGGCGCCTTCTGCACAGCTGCCAGGCTCTCCTGGGTTTACAGTTGGTCCCAGCCTCAGTGTGACTCTGCAGTGGCCCCTGTTGCCACTCGGCAGGCAGGAGCAGGTCTCTCTGCATCTGTGCTTGGAGGAACTCAGCTTAGATGCCAGAGAAATGTGCTTCATTCCTCCGGTTCATTTTTTCAGTCTAGGAAACATTACCAAGGTCCTGTGGGGGTAAGGCAAGTGACACCAAAAGAAGGTCCTGGGTCTTTTTTCCAGCCTGAGGAATTCTGAAATCTTTGCTGCTTCACTCGGTGATGCTTCAGAAGCATGTGAAGTTCCTACCACTGTTAGTGAAAACCTTAGAAAAATTTTAAACTTCATACACAACACACAACTGGAGGCACACGATCCATGGACAAGAGGAAAACTTCAGTGTGCATTTCTCTCTCTCCACACAGTGGAACATGCAGTACTAAAGCAGCGGTACACTTGTGACTCCCATGTAGCTCATGAGACACAGGGGGTCCTGGTTTGGAAGCTGGGATTTCGAGCGCCCTTTTCTTTGTACATACCTTCTGCAGGGCACCCCTCACAGGCTGACCCTCTGTAGAGGCCCCACTATCCTGCTGTGTCATATGCTATGTAAATGTCAGAGATCATTAGCATTGCATGCAGATTTCATATTCTTTCTAAGACAAAAAGAAAAGTAATAAAATATATTTGAAATGTACCAACATTCTAGACTCCTGATCTTGTTTCTTTCAGTTGTTTGTGTGTTATTAAAATGTCTGCTAGGGATATTGCTCAGTGGCATAAACACCTTCCTGGCAAGCACAAGGTCCTAAGTTCAATCCCTAGTCAAAAAAAAGTTTCCTATATCCTGAATAAACAGATACAAGTGTACTAGGGGGAAAAGAAGTATTTCCCAAATACCTGTAGACACTGCCACCACTGTGGAACATGTGGAGCTATTGTCCTATCCCAAGGACAGGAAGCCAGGCCTGGAGGTCAATGCTTCTCACACATGTGCTGGTTGTTCAGAGCAGGCAGTGGCGGCACACAAGGCTGAGGCTCACACAGACAGGCCCAGTCAAATGCCCTGGGGTATGGGAGGCTCCAAGCAGAGGCAAGAGGTGCCCAGTGAGAGGTGGTGGCACTCTGGAGCCAGGCTATCTGGGAGCTGCAGGTGGGGAATGTTGAGTTTCCGCTCCCCCAGGATGGGCATGACAACACTGAATACCTGACATCGCTTCTGGGGACACATAGAGCTCAGAAAGCACCAAGGGCATTGGGCCACAGCATGCCTGGTAAATGAGGGCTACATTAACAGTCAGGACTCAGCTGCTCTGTACTTTGCAGGGATGATCCACAGCCTGGGTCTCACCTTTATCCTGCATCAGCCAGGCCCTGAGACGGTCCATGGGACTCTCAAGGTGGCCTCTCTCTAGCCCCAGAGCCAGCGGCCACCAGTCGTAACCCCTCCTCTGCAGCATGTTTCCTGACCCTGCTCACACTTACAAGGACACAGCAGGGTCCCCTGCAGACCTTTTCGGTCATATTTTCCTTTCTCCCTGTAATTCCACCACATACATTTCGAAGGACACTGGGGACCAGAGAGGTGAAGGGAGTTACCCGGTTATTGAACGCCATTCTTTCTAATAGCTGGGCTTGTAGCCTTTCTGCTGTGAGGTGTTGGGGAGGTGGAAACGTGGGCTGGGACCACACTAGAATGGAGACTGTGACTTCCCCCTTCATTATGGAGAAAGAAGGACTGCACAGGGAAGCCAGAGACCAACAGACAGAATCGGACCGGAGAGCCTTGGTAGACAACACATAGCAGGGCAGAAATGGCTGATGCCAGGCCCCTCTTCCTAGAAGCCCTGAACCCTGCTTGGGTCTAGAGCCCAAATAGGGCCTATGGGATAGAGGCAAGTGGCAGGCAATCTGCGTAAAGTCTCTGCCACCTTCCATGAAAGTCCCCTTCTTTCCTCCACCCTTTCACTTTCACTTTTCTGCAGCATTGAGGATTGCACCCAGGGTAAGCCAAGCTACATTCCCAGCCTTTTAAAAATTTTATTGATAGCTAGGGTCTAAGTCGCTCAGCTGATCTTGAATCTATAATCCTCCTGTCTCAGCCTCCTGGGTAACTGGGGTTACAGTGTATGCAGCTCAAAGGCCCCTTCTTTTGCTGGCAAGACATTGTGTACACAGGATGTGCATGCTCCTCGGGGTCTCCAGCCTCACCTCCACTCTTCTGCTCACCCTAAACACTCCACCTTCATGGCCTTCTCTACTCTTGCTGGGTGCTCTCTGGCTGCCTATCTTTTTAGTGCTAGCCTACTCAGGCCTAGCCTGGCTGGCATGGACAGTGCCCCTCTTCTCTGACCTCTCAAGTCCCCCTCTGCACCATGGATAAGTGTATCAGCACCCTCTGACAGGGGTCAGCCACCACCCTGGTGCTTTGCACTCTCCATGGCGCTGTGCTACATGGACCCCAAACCCCAAGTGAAGCCCTTGGTTTAGGTAAGTAGAGGAGACCTAGAATGCAAGCCTAGTCTGTCTGTGAGCAGAGGGAGTAGAGACCTGCGGAGTACGCTGCTTCCCTGGAGGCCGTGGACCCTTTCCTCCAGCACACAGCTGCTCCTCACAGCCCTAAGGACAGGCTTTGAGTTCCAAGACTTCATCAAATCCCAAATGAGGATGACCTGATGCCAGGGATGTGCGAGACCTAGTGAGAAAGCCCCTGTGCTGTGGCTACAGAGCCATTTCCTGGGGTTCTCCTCTGGGCTTCCCAGCAGACCTGGGAGGTGTCCATGCAGCACATTCCAGGAAGGAGTATAATTCCAGCACACCAAGTGAGGCCAGGCAGCCCTTGCACGTGGGTCCTGCCATCACGGCTCTCATAGGCTCCTCTGCCTGCAGAGCAGTGCAGCCTACGTGCAGCTTCATCTGGGGACCCCACTTTATAACAGGGCTCAAGTTAGGCTACATATGTCCAGTCTCTGACACCTCAAGTGTGTCCTGATCAGGTACTTGGTGGTGATACCAGGATGGCCATGTCCTCATGCTCCAGCCTGGCTCTGCAGCTCAACTTTTTGACCTCAGCCAAGCAGCCAAGAGCTCCCCACCACCACCACCACCACCACAGAGCTTCTTCTGGTCACAGAGCTCAAGTCAGGACTGGCTATGTCATTTGCAAGGATTGATGCAAAAGAAAAGATGCATGGGATCAGGCATGGTGGTGTACACCTGTAATCCCAGGACTCAGGAGACTGAAGTGGCCAGCCTGAACTACATAGCAAAACCCATCTCAAAAAAAAAAGATACAAGGCTGCAGTTCAAACACTGTAAATCTACAGCTAATAATAATTTATATATTTAAATAGCTTAAAGAAAAGATTTTGCATGTTTCCAACACAAAGAAATCATAAATGTTTGAGGCAATGGATACGCTAAGCACCCTGATTTGATGGTTGCATGCCCTGTACATTGAGTGAACTACTACACTGCACCACAGAAATATGTTATGATTATGGGTTAATTTTCAAAATTCTTTTAAACCAGAAAGAAAGAAAACTTAAGAATTTCGAAATGACAATAACAAGGAGTTAAGCCAAGCACAGGTCCTTGTCCAGACGGGCCCTGTGCCACTCAGCTGTCACAGCCCCAGGATGACGGCCTGCTTCCAGTATCCCCACCTGGACAGTTCATCTGGCCCTCAGTAGTCACAGGACTTGTGCTACCATTTAACAAATTTATTTGAATTTGGACATCTCACAAGATGTGTTCTTAGAGCCCATGGTCTGTCTTGTCCTTCTTTGTAGACACCTCACAGAACTTATAGCTTTCCTTCTAAGGTACAGCAGTTTCCCTTAGCTAAAGCCGTGCACAATGCCAATTCCTGTATATAATATGATCTTTCCTCTATACACATACCTGTGATAAAGTTTAATTAGCTAGGCACAGTAATAGACTAATAACAATTTCCTAGAGAGCTTAGCAATCTCAACATACCATTTTTCCCTTCTCTTTGGCATATAGTAATTGCCAACATCATTAATCTTGTTTGGGGTCCACTACTAAGTAAAATAAGGGGCACACAAGCAGAAGCACCATGCTACTTGAGGTGGCTATGGAGTAGTAGTTGAGTAGCGGATACAACATGGACCCACTGGCCAGAGGGATGATGAGTGTCCCAGATGAACTGAGGAGGGAATCTGTGAGATTTCATCATGCTACTGTAAAAGCCTACCACCTAAAACTTACACATTATTTATTTCTGGAACTTTCCATTTCATATTCTTAGGCTGAAACTGGCCACAGTACCTGAAACTATAAAATGTGAAAACATAGATAAAGGGCAGCTACTGTACTCAGATACAATTGATTATTAATATCAAGGTCTTAAGGTGCTCCCTGAGAACACGGTTTCATTATATTCACTGAGCTATTGTTAAGTGCATGGTTGTTTGCTGAGTACCATGGGAACAGAGGTTTGGCCAGCTATAGTTCCCTGTCCTCAAGGGTAGAAACTCACAGTGCACAGGGAGGCAAAACCACTGCATGAATTTTCCTACTGTTCTAGGCACTGTGCCAGAACACAGCAGGCTCCTTCTCCCAGGTTCAGGGACAGAGACCCCTGACAAGACCTCTATGACTCCTCAGGTGCCTCAAAGCAAATCCTAAGTTTTATCAAGAGACAGAGACATCCTGGTTGTGCTGTGAAATGCTGATGAGACAGGCAGGCAAGGTAGATGCTGCTGTGACCTGAAAACCTGAGAGCTCCAGGGAGACTCAGAGAAAGCTTAAGAATGCCAGCCATGCCCAAGAAGAATATCTAGCAGCAATGGCGCAGCCTCACACCCCTCTCACCCAGCTGCCACTATCTCCATCCAGTGCTGCCAGGCACCTCGCCTCACAGCCAAGAGGCCAATCAAAGCCTATTCTGTTCACCCTCTCTGCAAAGAAGAAATAATGCTGCCTTTAGATCCAACTAGGGTTTTTCCCTCTCCTCCTGTTTTAAGCTGAATGAATTTTCTTGGAGATCATCAGGAAAGCAATAAAACCCCAAAGCAATTTTCTTGCTTTCGAAGTAAGATCTCCCAGCTTCCTCCACCAGGCTGCCACACTATACCTCACCACCAGATGGCAGCAAAGAGCGTTCTCAGCCAGAGGCTCTCTAAGCTCACTGAGGCACTGTTAACAGACCTAGGGTCACTATTGCTTGTGAGGAGCGCCTTTTGCTGAGGGGCTTCCAGGCCTCGTCTCACTAAATCCTATAAAAGCACATCAGGGTTCTGTCATAACTCTTTTACAGATAAGGAAACCAAGGCTTAGTGAGGCGAGCACATCACCCATATGCATACAGCTAGCAGGTAGCAGACACAGGCTTACAACACATCTGTTTAGCTCCATGCAGGGAATTGGTGTGGAGCTGTCTCACAACCCACTACAGCACATTGTGATCACAGTGTCCAGCTAACAGAGCCCTGCCCTGGGCACACTCACCCCATTTATGAAATACAGATCCGCAGACTGATCGCCCACCCAGCAAGACCATATACACAAGCACTCCAACCAGGTTTGTTTTCCCACTGCCTCATTTTGTGTTGGAAAAGCTAGCAACAGCAGGAGGCAGGGCTTTCCCCACAGCTCATCAGAGGAGCCTAGAACTCTGGGACTGCTGGATGTGGCCCACCACCCTCGGCAGACACAAACGCTGCCTAAGAAGCAGCAGCCAGGGGTTTCTCACCCCACACTAGATAAACTGAGCAAGCAAAATGACCACGATGTCATCAAATTCAACTCAGCATCTCAGCTAGAAACAAGTTGAAACCATCAAGATACTAGCTTCAAAAATTAATTCAAAGCCAGATTTAAAATAACCAGCTCCATTTCACAAAGAGGATGGAGCTGATATTCCTGGATGAGCAGTAGGCATGCTAATTACATGCAGATAAAGCTCTCACCCAATTTTCAGAGTTATTTCCAGCATTAATGGGAAGGTGAAGTCACACACTTGCTTTCAACTATTGTTTCCTCACACAAGAACAATTTTTCCCCTGAACTAATGACCTACAAAAACAGACCAGAGTTGGGTATTCACATTAGCTAAAGCCTGAAAACTACTATAAACCAAGCAACGCTTGAGAACAGGCCATTCAGTCTGCAGACTTTGAGGGGCAGCAAGGTTTAATAAAGATAACAGCAAAAAGCACAAACTTCTCACTAAACTCCAGTATTGGTCCTATGTTACAGATAATGACCATAAGGCCCGGAAGAGCTAATTTACTTGGTTAATGTCACATAGTGGCCAAATGGTTCTGGGCAGTGTTAAGAACTTGCATTGGATATTTCTGGCAGGCTGATCCTATGTCCTAGTTTGTGTGAGTTGTCCCAATGTAATTATGAAATGTATTTCCTCCTGCTCTCAGGAGCCCTAGTACGGTTAATACATAATATGACCACACCCTTAGGAGCCTGGCAGGAAGGTACATAGGGTGTGAGATTACACAATCTCTAAGGAATGGTTAGCTGACTTCTCCCTATAGACAGCCTGCTCCTGTGTGATTCAGAGTCTGTGGAAAGGGAAGCCTTCCCTCCTAGAGCAATGCCCTGGCTACCTCTGTTGCACCTTGGCTTGCCTCTGCCGCTAGACAAAAAGTGGATCTGACGTGACACATTGTTCCCTGGGAGGCAGGAACAATGTTCCCTGGAGTCCCATCTGCTGAGTGAAGGCCCAAATCAAAACTACTGTCCCCCTCTCCGTGTGTCTGTCTGCACGTGATTCCCAAGATAATTAAAGTATCAGGTTCTTGTTTTAGGAGAACAAAAGTCATCCAAGCAGCTGCACCTCCAAGGGCAGGGAGGGAAACCTCTCTTGTTGATTTGGTTGGCATGAGGTTAAGTTGGGGATTAGCTACTGCAGAGCAGTGGTAACAGGATACAGGGCTTTGACATCCTAGCCTAACTCAGGGAGCCTGGGGGAGCAAAAGCTCACCAGGACATGTGGGGATCAGGAAATGATGGCCTGGTCACTCTGTGGTAGTGTCCCACAAGACTTGTTCCCATCCCTGAACCTAGAAGGAGCTGAGGTGGGAGAGAGAACAGGAACTCCAGGTACAGCCATGGGGGACTTGCCAGTGCCACGGCATCCAGAGCTTCCAGGAACCAGAGCAGTTCTGAGGTGGGACTGAGCCCTTCAGGATCACTGGCTGTTTTCCACTATTCCAGAGACTCTGGGATACTCCCAGGCTTTGTTGGGTGTCACCTGGCTGTCCCTTCCAGACAGAGGCTAAGGGGGTCTTCTGTTCTTCCCTAGAAGTTTATCCAAGTACTCCCTTGTGGCAACCGCCTACATCAGCAGCCATGACCCAATGTCCCACCTCAGGTATAAGCAGAGCCACCTTAGACCCTCTTTCTAAGACCCTGTGACCCTGGACAAGTTACTTACTTTCTCCCCCTCCCAACTTTATGGCTACAGTGAGGATTCAGTGAAATAAGTGTCTCAACCCAGCAAGTCAGCAGCCAGTCAGGGAGAGTTTGCTAGTGTTACTATTGTGCCTCCAAAACCTCTAGGGGAGCCTAGAGCTCTACCTCCTGTGCTGAGCAACCTAGACTAGTTTTACATTTACTGAGCATAAAAAGGTACAACCCTGAGACACAGATCTACAAAGAGAAGAAGTGGGAGCCTTTGGTGCCCTTCAGTGAGCTCTCCTTCCTGGTTCTCATCCCCAGCAAAACAGAGGCCATCATAAGGCTTAATCTCAAAGGAAATTTTAAGACACCAAATAAGATAATTCATGTGAAACCCACCCACAGTTAATAATATCAAATTCATACAATAACAGGGACATATTTAACAATCCAAATGGATTTAAACCTAGGGAAAACACCTTAGAATCCAGTCCCAAACTTGTATCTAACAGAAAAAAAATGTCTTTTTTAAAAAACTGTATTTGGTATAGGGTCTCCCTACACAGCTTCGACTCATAGTAATCCTCCTGTTTCAGCCTCAGCAGTGCTGGGATTGCAAGCATGCACCACCACACCTGGTTTTGGTGACCAGTACAGTATGCCTTGGGTTCCAGGGCTGGCATAGCATGCAGTACTAGGGATCGAACCCAGGTCCTTAAGTTTGCCAGGCAGGTGCTTAGACTGCTGAGCTATCTCCCCAGCCCCCAGGAAAACGTCTTTAAAGCTGTGAAATTTTAAAATGCTTTTGAACTCTGGCCCCCTTGAAACATGTGAATACTGCAGTCTTTTTTTCTATGAAAACAAACAAACAGAACTAAAAACCAGAATATTTTGCAAATATGCTCAGGAGTCCCATGGACTGCAGAGGAAGGCATTCTCATGGCACCTGGGGCCCTGATAGAATGATATCACCAGGGACCAAGGAGGTGGCCTGAGGTTGCCCAGTACCACTACTCTCTGAAGTCACACAATACTGGCTCCCTCTGTGAGATGACTCCAAGGGCTGAACAATGTTAAAATACTTTCTTAAATCAGGACACTCAAGGGGTTTCCTGAGACCATCATGGAGCACACATGGGCCAAGCAGTATCTTTGTCAGGTGGCAGCCTTCAAGGTGCTAGGAAAGCAGAGGCCATGCTGTGACACATCTGACCACCTCCAAGCTAGCCTTGCCTGTGCTCCCAGCCACCGGGAGGGATGGCTCCCCAGAGGATGGTTCCCATCTGGCTCACTCTCGCTAAGCCAACTCTGCTGTGGCTATGGCTCATTTCCTACCTCAAACCTAGCACTTTTACTCACCCACCTAAGTCAGTGCTACAGTTCTCAGCCACACGATCACACACATTTAAGGTCTTGTCAAACAAGAAGAGAGTTTCACACCACACATACCCAAGTCCAGCCCTGCATTTGAGCAGTCAATCTTTTTAAAACTAAATCTACCATTTTAGCTTTGCCTCCATTAAATGTACTCTCATCAGTTTCTCCCCGATCACTCTGACCTGTGAAGGGAGTCTGGAATTCACTTTCTATCAGCCAGTGTACTAACTCTGCCTCAGAGCTTTGTGAAGGTCCCATAGAGGAAAAGAGAGTGAGTGACCCTGCTGCATGTTCCCATATTCAGTTTGGAGCAAAGTACCATGCGATGTTCCTGCTCAGCCTTCACATCAGTTCTGTGGACAGGCACCGGCATAGTCGATGACTTGGAGCTGGTATGAAAGTGTTCTTCCAAAGCTTCCTGTGCTGGAGAGCTGGTTTCCCCTGTGACAGAGCCTCCAAGAGGTAGGGCCCAAAAGAAAAGAGATGGATGGTGAGAACACTGCCTTGGGATCATGAGAAGAGGCTGTCATAATATGATTCTGGTTATCTCATCTCACCCCCTCTTTGATTCTGGTCTTCCTGTGTGAGTTAGTCAGCTTGCGGTTGTTATGACAAAATACCCGAGGAAAACAAATAAGATAAGGTTTATTTCAGCTCATGATTTCAGAAGTTTCAATACATGGTCATTTGGCCCATGTTTATGGGGCTGTGGCAAGACAGAACCCTGTGATTGAAAAGGGGTGGTGGAGGACAGCTGCTTACCTCATGGCAGCCAAAGAGAAAGAGCCTGCATTGACAGGATTCCTCCGTCTTTCACTTTTGTTCCTTCTGGGCTAAAACAAGGAGGATTAGTATGATGTGACCAAACACCACCTGTTGTATACAGGGCTTGCAAGGAAAAAAAGATGTAATTCGGGACACATAATTTATAGGATTATTTTATAATATTCACCCAAGGTGTTGAATGCAACAAGAGTGCAGATCTGTCACACACTAAAAACCCAAAGAATCCATCTGAAGGCCTAGATCCCATAGCAAAGTCCTGCATAAGTCCAGCTGAAGACCAAGAGCCCATTGGTAATATCCTCCATGAGTTCAGCTAGAGGACTAGAGCCCATGGCAATGTCACATGCAAATCTGTATCAAAGATCTGTACTGGGAAGGCCCAAAGGTCAGTGGTAGAAGCTGTGAAGTCCGCACCAGCAGGGTGAAGGCTCTGTGCCAGCTGGCTGAGCCTGTCACGGTGTCCAACACCCACTCTGGCAGGTTCCATGTCCTTTAACAACGCAAATCACATTTTCTGAAAACCAACAAGCAACAGCTCCACTAAACATCTTTATGGGTTAACTGAAAAACAAGAAAAGGGAAAGGAAAGCGGGCTTGAGCCCACGCTAGGGAAAATGCGCCACCTTGTGGTTATTTTTTATAACTTGCATACTCCTGGATACCGGAGGTCGATGCTACCAGGAGGATAAGGCAACTTGGACTTCACCTTTCTTGTCTTGATTACTGATCAAAAACCCCACCGTAGTACGCTCCCTCACTGCAAAATGTATCCCTTGGAATGAACAAGGGAACTTCATAATATATTAGGTAAAAGCACAGCTCCTGGAATCAAGGCCTTTTGAGTTTGAAGCCTTAAAACCATGTAGTTTTGATCAAATAACAGTCCTTGTTGAAACCTCAGTTTCTCTCCTGTTTAAAAGGGCATAATGACTGGACTTTTTGCCCTAGAGAAGTGGAAATACTAGGTTCACTCTTCCACTTACATCCTTAGCAGCTTCTAAGCTACAGGATATGAATTTTTATATTTCTCAATTTTTGACACCGTTGATAAGAAGTAGCATCAATTTACTGTAAGTTGGAACAAGGGTACAGTTAGGGAGGGCTGGTAATCCATTATCTAAGATGTACACATTTACCAGAAGCATCTCTTGCTTTCACAGATGTTAACACATGAAAGGAGTAAAGATTGCTTTGCATCTTCGATCTTGCTGCACTTCGCAGTGACGGAGTTGCCTGGGCTGTGCTGCCCTAAATCTGCGAGTTGCCAACACATTGTTTCCAGGGCCACCACTCTTCTCTTGATGGGAGGGAGTGCACTGGACAGCTTGCTTTCTCAAACACCAAAGGAAAGATTTAACTCATTCCTGCTGCCATCTGACTGGGCAAGCACATTTGAAAAGGGGCAATCAAATCCCAAGACTCATGAACCCCCTTTCTCCCTCCCTCATGAGCACCTTCTAATAGTGCCAAGCTGGGGATCAAGCTGCTGCCATGTAAGCCTTTGCCTAAGGCTGGCAGCACATACTCAGGACTGGGTCTCCAGGCAGCACAGATCTTCTTTGCGATCACCAGAAAACCTGTCTGAGTTTAAAGCTGACCACAGAAGAAATCTCAGTACAGACGGAGTGCTGGGACATAAGGGTGTGGGTGAGACCCCTAACTGAGCCTCGCTGAAGCTCCAGCTATTCCCAATTCAGAGGAACCAACTTATTCTGTTTCTGCCTAAGTTAGAGTCACAATTATGACACACGCAATCAATGAAGTTGAAAGAAGAGGTGAGGTGGCAACACACACCTGTTGTCCCTGCTAGTTGGGAGGTGGGAGGATGGTATGGTTCCAGGTGTTCATGGCCAACTTGAGAAAAATAGAAAGACCCTGGCTGAAGATCCATCCATTTACACATGCTTTTTTGTATCAGGGATTAACTCAGGACCTTATGCATGCCAAGAAAGCACTTATGCCACTGAACTATCTCTCCAGCCCGCATTTACTCATATTTCATACACACACACACACACATGCACGCACACACACACACACACACACACACACACACAGTACAGTTCCATCACAAAAGATAAATAAGTCTCATGTAAACTTTATAATGAAAGCTTTTAGGGGCTGGCGAGATGGCTCAGTGGTCTAAAGCACCTGCCTAGGAAAGTTTAGTCAATCGTAGGGACCGCAGTACAATCCCTGGCAACACATGCGGCACCAGCCTCAACCCCAGGGCAGGCTGAGCCACCCATAACACAAATAAATAAGGTTTAAAATAAAATAATTTTTTTAAAAAAAGCTTTTAAAAGCAAATAAGTGTGAATAAAAACTTCATTGGGTTCAAATTTGATAGGATTATATAATATACTAAGGCTTGAAGCCATGAATTTTAGCCTAATTGACTATATAAGAAGCCAGTACACAGAGGAGACACCAAAAAGGAAAAACAAGTGGCTGCTGAGCACAGCAGAACAGTCTCAGCGTTTTCCACTTGAAGCCCACATGGCAATATGGAAATATCTTCAAGAACTGTTGAGTTAGCCCTTTAAAAGCGGTAATTGCACTTCTAGGATTCTGTCCTAAGAGAAGAATCCCAGTGAAGGAAATTGACAACTCTTTGGAGATGTTCACTGAAGTGCTATTTATCACAGATAAAAAGAAATGCAAACAATGCTAAGTTTGGATACAACCGAGTATATTAACTATACCACTTCCATTGCATGTAGATAGCCTAACTATCCATGTGAAAACTATGGAAATAGTTATTCAAACATTTGTTGAGAATCAGCAATAATTCACTGTAGTTTTGTTATGCACTGTTTCACAGGCTTCGTGGCATTTAATCCTGGAACCATGAAGTGCTTTTTACAACACTTAATTCAAAGCATAGAAGAATCTGTAAATTTGTGGTGACAGTGATGCTAAACAAAGGCCCTTTTCTTTATACATTTCCTGGCCTTAGGTATTTTGTTATAGTAACAGAAAATAGATGTATACACTATCCATGATGATCTCACCTTACCTAGTAATAGGCCTTCAGTCTTGGCAGTATTATCCCATTCTACAGATGAGAACATCCAGCAAGTTAAGTGGCACGATCAGGCTACAAACTGAATAAAGATCTTTTCTCATTCCATCACAGCATGCACGCTTGCCAGAACCTAGCACTCTCCACTACTAATGGGTTGAGTCTGCACTGCATTTCTGAATACTGGAGACAGAGGGGACTAGGGTGATGTACCCCACTTGGCTCTGGGGGGCCCAAGTTTCTAAATAGCAGCAGCACAGCTGGTGGGAGACAGCAGCCCAGCGCCCCACTAATTGTCCCCTTTTGTGATGTTCAGTTAAGGTCTCAGAAGAAACCAATCTTTGTGCCTTTTCATGGTTAAAATTCCACATGGAACTAAAACCTCAAAGCAGCCACCAAGCCAGTCTTTGTTGGGTTCCTAGGCAATAAGGGCGCTGCATCTCAACACTGAGCACTCAGAGAGAAAGGGGCTCGGGTATTCAAAGGAGAACTCAATAGGAGCCTTTTTCTCCCAACTCCTGGCAATTTTGGGCTCACTTTTAATCCCCGGAAGAAACGTTGGATCCCTTTTCTCCCTTACATTGCAACACTGTTCCTACGTGTTCAGGAACTGCTGGTGGAAGATTTTCATGAGTAGTTGAACAGTTCCCATTTTCCTTCAAAATCCCAAAACCTGAATTTTTGCAATATATATACATATATATATATATATATATATATTCATACATTCTTCATATATATTTATGTGTGTATACATACGTGTATATATGTGTGTATATATAGGTGTATATATAAATATATTCATATTCATATATTATGTTTCAAATTCAAGTGTCTGAAAATCAAAGACTGCAGTCTTGCCTCAATGCTTTCCACAAGAACAAGATGCCAAGCAGCTTCATGAAGAAAACTCAGTGGAAGCTTTGGCTTAAGGTGCCTTATCCTAGAGAAGCATAGCTCCTCCCCTCACCCAAAATCCAAAAGCAGGCTCAGATGCCTGGGTTCTCCACATTCCCTCTCTCAGCAGAACTCTTTTCAATTCAATGAAGAATAAATGGCTTCTAAAAGCAAAGACTTCTTGCCTTCTCTGGACCCAAACTCTTGTTTCCGAAGCAGCTAGAAAATGCTGAACCCTGTCCCAGGCCTGTGATGCAATATTCCATGAAATTCTCAATCTTTGGGCATTGGGAGTTCTTATTCTGCAGACCAAAAGCCTGAAACTCAAAAACTCTAAGGAACCACACATCTAGGTAGTGGCAGAGCCTTGGGTCAGGCCAAAGCTGCTGATTCTCGCTGAGTCTTTGGCCCCAACATCCTCCTGTCTGCCCCTCTCCACACCCTGGGAAATGCATAAATATCCCTCTCTCTTCTAAAGACATCCACTGACCCTTTACTAATGAAGAAGTGTCCTTCCACAGGCAAAAATGCCACTGCAGACTCTCTTTCTTTTGTTAATCCAGTCAAGCAGGCAATTAGACATGAATGCCCCACTGGAGAATCCTGCGATCCCAAGGTTGCCTTGGTCCAGGCATTCTGTAGAACAGAGTGACCACTGTACTAGCAATGACCACATCTGAGAACCTACAAAATCCCCAAAACTATCAACATCAACAAAAACAGGTAGTCTGGAAATCTCACAGATAAAACGCACTTAAGAGACATGAGAACTAAAGGCAGTGTGCCATCCTACATGGGACTCAGATAGAAAAGGAACATGAGTAAACCCTGAGGAAATGGGAGTAACCATGGAGCTGAGTCAATGGTAATGCATCAAGATAGGCTCATTAGCCTGATGAATTTTCCCCTTTTGTCCACAGTAGCTGTCTGTCACCTCTCTTTTTCTCCTTCCTCATGTTCAAATAAATTTATTTTTAAAACATTGGTTCAGGAGGTGCACCATGCCCAAGTGAGTACTACTAGAAGGAACCATGTTGGCAGACACATGGGATCTCTGTGCTGTCTTCCCAGTGTATCTGTAAATGTAAAATTACTTTAAAAAAATAAAGTCTATGCATTAAAAAGTTGACTAGTGGTTAATTTTTCTGTCTCACTGAGTCCTCCAGGGTTGGAACACTCTGGTCCCCATGACTTCATCATTTTCACCCTTGACCAGCTCATCTTCAATCCAAGACTATGGCCCCACTGTGGCCCCTCTGCAAGAGTGTGACTCTTCCCTGCAGTCCAGAAGCCCCCAGTGCACATATTGAATGTCTCAAACCCCAGTAGATTAGCTATTTTTAAAAAATAAAATTTCAGGTTAAAAAAAATTCCTGCCCAAGCCAGGCATGATAATGCATGCCTGTATCCCTAGCACTTGACAGGCTGAAGTAGAAGGATCGCCATGAGTTTAAAACCAGGCTGGGCCACATAATGAGTTCAAGACCAGTCTAAACTACATAGCTAGACCCTGTCTCAAAAAAAGAATCCTGACCAGTTTTGATTAATATCTTCTGCAGAGAAATGAAAACTCCCTGTGAGTAAGCAGCACATACGGGGACACTAGTGCAGTGCTGCTGCCATAATGGAAGCCCTGCAATCATTCATCAAGGAGCAGCAAGATCAGAAACAAGGAGCCCTGTTCTCTCTGCCCCTCCTACTCCCAGGGTCCTCTGGCCTCCTTTGGCTTCATTTGTTTTACCAACTTGGTTCTCTTTGCTTTCTCCCCTGCCTAGTAGACCACATTGTGGAAGTATTATTTCGAAGTCAGCAGCTTTTCCAGATATTGTCAAACTAAAGACCACTGCCTCATATTCTAATGATCCTTCTGCTTCAGCCTCCCCAGTTTTAGTGGCCAGAATAGCAGCACCTGGGGTGGGACTGGCACAACATGCAGTACCAGAGATTGTATCTGGGTCCTTATGCTTGCCAGGCACATGCTTAGAC
>PVKN010006518.1:0-28376 GCA_004027915.1 Capromys pilorides
CAAAAGGTTCATTTTTCTTGGAAATATGTACTATAATTTCAACTAAATTTAGAAATTTTAAATCTTTAAATATTTATTGCCAACCTCTTTCTACTATAAGAATTCTAATTACATGAATATAAGTTTCTTGAGTTTGGCACAGAGTGAACTATTATATGACTGATGTGTAAATTCTTCTTCATTTTTACTTTAGACAATTTTTATTGCTATATTCATTTAAGTTTGTAAATAATTTATTTACAATGTGCAATCTATTATTAATCTCATGCTATGTATTCACTTCAGAAATCTTTCTCTAAAATTCACTTTATCTACATCTTATATCTTTCGTGTTTCAATATTTATCTCTAATTTTAATAGGCTATATAATTATTGATTTTCAATAAAGTTAATAAAAAAACAAAATCAGCTGGCTGGCCAGATTAACAGCTGTTGATGACTGTTTGCCACACACCCTGAAGGCAGCCTCTAGATACGCTCCCTGGCTCAGTCCGCTTTCCGTGAAATCTGCAGGGCTGCAATTAATTGGAATGAAGTAAGTAATAAACTTCTTACACAGGAGAAACATGCACCGCCTGGGGTTTTTATTCCTAGTACTTTCCTTTCCCTCCCTCCCTCTTCTTCCTCTTCTCCTCCTCCTTCTTTTTCTCTGTCTTTCTCTTTCTCTCTGTCTCTGTCTCTCTGTCTCTCTCTCTGTCCCTCTGTCTCTCTCCTCTTTATTTTTCTCTAGTTTTGTCAAATAGTACAAGTAGGTGACTGACTGGCAGCAACAGTCCCAATATGTATACAACTGGGGGGAGAGGGGACCGAAGCCAGTCTAAACTATTGCAGACTCAGACAGGCTGAGGAGCTTCCAGGACAAGCTGTATCTGGAAGAAGCCAAGGAGACCCCTGGGGGTAGGGACCTCCCAAGGAAGGAGAGTCAAGGCCAGGGCCTTGGTCCAAAGATAATGGGCCAGACTATACTGTGACCATCTGCCAAGGGGAGGTACCCGGCAGCTGGAGAAAGGCAGAGGGCACAAGATGTGCAGAGACAGCTGGAGCTTGTGTTATAGAAAAACAGACTCCCCGGGGGAGATAAGACATTTCCCTGAAACCTGAAGTTGGAAGAAGTCCCACAATTCCAGAGGCAGGGTGAAATCAGAGGACAATGGTGCAGTCCACAGACTGCATTGTTTGGGTTTTGAACTATTTTGGGGGAAAAAAAAAACAAAAACAAAAACAAAAAAGAAACTTAAGAGAACACTAGTATATCCGAAGAGAATAGTCTCGTGTCATTCCTCCTGAGGAAAAGTGACAAAAGGTAGCACCTGTCCTGTTCTTAGGAGTACCACTGACGAAAAACACCACTTCGATCACAGAGAACCTACTGATTTCTTACTCCAAAGTGACTTTAATGTGAGTGTTTAATAGAAAGCTTTGGAAAAGATACAAAAGAAGGCTTTGAGAGCTCAAGTGCACAAGAGCCCTTGCAATCTCTCTTCTACGGAACTAAAGTGTGAAGTCTGCCTTCCTGAAATAGTTGTGTTTCCATAGATGTAGTTAAATCTGCATTGTACTTCTTTTGCTTAACAGACTTATATGTCTTTTCTATAAAAACAAAACAGGCTGGGGGTATAGCTCAGTGGTACAGTGACTGCCTGGAAAGTACAAGGTCCTGAGTTCGATTTCCACTACAAAACAAAACAAAAACAGGCCGGGGATACAGCTCAGTGGTAGAACATTTGCCTAGCAGGCATGAAATGAGTAGGGGGTTGTTGAGACCCCAGTACTATATCTATCAAGGAAAACCTGTCTTCTTCTCTAAACAAGGATTGACTAAACAAGCAGAGGTTTTTGAGAATTTTTATTGTTACTGTTATTCTTATTATTATTATAGATGAGCACACAAAATGAATTCTTCACAGTGGGCTTAGCTGGTCATTAAATATTTTCAGTACTTTAATAATATTAAATTTTAAAAAGCTTTTACCTTGGGATCATATGGCTTGTGGTCATCACTGGATTGTCTGGTTTGTGACTGCCACGCCTGAATGTGTCTGTACAGTCCCCAGACTTCAGGTCAGGCAAACTCTGAGACTGCTGTGAGCATCAAAATTTCCATGGTTTGGCTAGGGATGTAGGTTGGTGGTAACATTTGCCTAGCATGCATGAAGCCCTGGGCTCAATTGCCAGGACCACAGTGAAAACAAAGCCATGGCTTAACATTGGTACCCTAATCCACATAGTTGGATTTATGTTTTCTAGTTTTTGTTTTGTTTTTTATCTTCTATCAAAGAAGTAAGGGGAGAAAGTAAATCATGTATAACCTGGAATGAATGTCTTTCATGGCTTGCAACTTCTGTTAAAATGAATAAGCTTACCTCTGCAACACAAAACATTTGTCCATTTCAGTAATTACAAAGCATATTATTAGGAATCTCTGAGTAGCAGAAGGTAAAATAAGACAAAGGTGTAAGAATGTGGCTTTTACTTCACATTTGTTAGAGATGTTTTGTCTCAGTCTGGGAACAAACTTGAAAGAAAATGTTAAACTAGACTTGAAGGCATTCTCAAGCAAGAGCAGGATTTAACTTCATGTCTTCAGAATTGCAGAAATGAAATGTGCGTGGGAAATGGAAAGCGATGGAAGAGATGAATCAATGGCATTAGAAGTGCCTAGGCAGTGCTATTTCTTAAGACTTTGATCAATTTAGTATGTAGAAAAAAAGTAGGATTTGGTAATTTGTGCAGGAGTGTGTGTGTGCATGCACACAGTGTGTGTGCGTGTGTGAACGGTAAGCCTGTTTTCATAGTTCTTGCTGCTGCTTTGCCCTCTGCGTATGTCCACACACCTACCTTCATGGAAGTGGCTTTAGCTTACATGGCACAAACTTCCGTACTGCCTCTGGCTCTGTTTGTCTGCTTGTTATTCATTAAACACTTATTTTCAAAACTCCTCATCCTGTCCTTCTAGAAAACAGACCCTTCACTGCAGACATAAACATCTCCTGCCTCAAGTTTAGGAAAACAGAGATCAGGATTATGAGCTCTTGCCACGTTTTAAAAGATGCCTATCTTTGATATGAAGTATAACAAAGGAAGTGTTTTTCAAAAAAACAAACTGTACACTACTTTACATTACCATTGAAGTTTAAGGGATGGAGAAAGGTGTACATTTTCAAAATGAGAATTGGGGGAAAATATAAAGTTCCCTTTGTCTTGAAATAGTTTAAGTGAATATAATGTAAAAAACCACAAAGCATAATGTTATCCTCAAAGGATATAAAGGAAATCTTTAGAAGAAATGTGTTGCATTATTTTGCCAGGGATAGAGTTGGAGAAAATCTTTTTATTTAAAAGGTTAATGTCAGCCACGTATCTAGACCTATCACCCAGGGGCCAAAGTGATAACCCTGAGGAGAAACCTCACCCAGTAGTCTTGTGTTTTCGCAGTGAATCCTAGTGGACAGCTCTGTGCCAGCTCTTGCTTTCCTTTGATTCTGATCTCTTTTTAATCAAAATGTTCCACTTGCCTTTCTGCAAAAATTTAGGGGACGTGAAACCACAGCTGAGTGCTCCATTGTGAGCTTACCATTTACAAGGCCCTAGGTTTAACCTCCAGCACAACCAAAAGCAAAACAACAAAATCTAGAATCCGTTGTTGGTTCCCTTACCTAATTATTGCTAGTATGAATAATTGTTGCTAGATAACCCAAACTAGAAAAACTTGGGTAGTAGCAATATATTTGGAATTGTTTTATAAATATATCCAGAATGATTTCAAACTTAACCTTACATATGTATAACACCTGCATCTTGAAAAACTTGGGTATCTACATTAAGTTTATACCAAAGTTATCTAAGCTTATGTAAGCGTAAGGAATAAAGTAATGATGTTAAGAATCACACTTATGAGCTAAATTTTCGAACCTTTAAAACTTAAAGGTAAATTGAAAAGTTGCCTTCTTCCTAAACTCTACATTTCTTAACACGCGATCTGTTTCTTGTCCTTGTTAATATTATCACTCAGACTTGGAGCAACTTAGCTCATCTAAGTCATGACTCATCGGTCACTAGATGGGGTAAAAAGCATTTCTGTCCTCTGATACTAGAGGAAAAAGTTCTAGAAAGTTGTCCTTTTCTCCCACTCGGTATGTGTGGGAGTATTAAACCCCAAATAGAACAGTGAGTTTTTCCTCATATTTTGTTTTTCTTTAAACAAACTTTATCTGTGGCCTTGTAGAAGACCGTCAGTTCCAGGAAACACACAGCTAACAATGTCATTCCCCTTACGTTGCACATAGTATAAAAACAGTTTAAGTAAATATTTGAATTAGAACAATTTGAAAATTTTAACTTTGCAGTAGTCTTTCCTAGTATGTATTGATTATTTCTTTCCAGGGTTGCTGTCTCAGTGGATTCAGTGTATCACACCTGTACCATTTAAAGAAAGCTGGTTCGATATGCCATGCCACATAGTGGCCAGGAATGACTGTAGAAACTCGTCTTCTGCAAAATGGAACTCAAGTTAAGAGCTTAGGCTCCTAGAGTATATCAAAGAAGAGCTGCTCTATAAATAGCAGTATAGCAACACCTAGTGCTAAACATAGATATAGCAGAGGGATAATCGGTCACAGGCTTTTAAAGGTTCAGTTAATGTGGCAGTTGGATGGCTCTTTCCCTTGGTGTTTTAACTGTGGAATTATTCTGTGAAATGACAGGCTTAGACTGGCTGATCTCTACTGTGTTTTCTGACTCTACTGTGATTCTTCACTCGAGTTGGTAGTATGTGCTTTTCATTGTTATTGACCCACATTTTTTTTTTTTTTAGTGAACTTGTACCTTAGAAAAAGTGGCCTTTGTTGAGCCACGCTTTTATCTTTTATGTCAATTAGCCTTGTGTGGATTGCAAGGAAGAAATGGAAATGGAAAGGCTTTTGTACTGGACCAGTGTGAAATGGAAGTTGCACAAATGTCCTTTTCTCCTATCATGCCTCTCACTCTAAAAAAAAGAAGAAAAAGAAAAAAGGGCAGGATTTATGGGTTGTTGAAAGGGAAAAAGTGTGAGCTTTTGAATACAAAAATGATACCCTTGATTCACCACCATTTTAACAAGAGACCCAATTCCTTAACTCATTAGAATGCAATGAGTTTATCAATTTCCCTATTTTGGAAAGCTCAATATATGTGGATAGAAATACAATAAAAGCATAGGTTTGCATAACCAAGTTCCCCTAAATAAAAAATTTAATGTCTTTGTTATTTCCTTTTTCTACAGATTAAGGGAAAAATACTTCTCATCTGTGGAAAGCACTCAGATGAAGCAGATAAACTGTTCAGATAAACTGTTGTGTAGAGATATAGAACACCACAGGCCAAGCAAGAAACTCACGAATTTAGATCATCCCGAGGAAAGCTGATTGAAAAGGCGGCGCTACTAGTGGCTTCAAATGTTGAATGTCAGATCTCTCTGCCAGAGACGGAAGTTGTTGCTGGACTCCCAGGAGGTTAGTTTGTGACCTTATGTCTTCCTCTATTTAACAGAGTCATGTGGCAGTGTGTCACATGCCAATACAGCAGACCAAGATGACCCCAGACTTGGGTCACTTTAGGGTACCTCTCTCCTGTCTCTCCATATGATGCACACATATATTCCAGCACAGCCGTTCAGCTGTGTGAGCTGACCAGGAAGAACTCCCTTGTGCTTTGATGTTGATTTTCAGGGAGAAGAGGGCTGGAAGAGGACCTGTGATGCTCAGCGGAGGCCTGAGGAGCCAGCTTTCCCAGCAGAGTCTATACACTAGGGATAAGTGGTAGCCTTGATTCATGTTTTCACTCACTCAGTAATTCATTCATTCACTAATATTCCCAAACCTATACTATAGGCAGACATTGGTTTTGGCAATGCGATTGCAGCAGTGAATAAAACAAAACAAAGTCCATACCTTTTGGTAACTGCATTCCATTTGGGAAAACACAGCGTAAACACATGAAGTCAAGAACCCTGTGAGTAAAACCATAAGGCCATGAGGAACGGAGAGAGCCTGATAAGCCAGATAAGGGGAGGTCTGCAAGGAGGGAGCAGAGAGGTGGGTGAGGCCAGAGAAGGACGCCTGGAAGGAATGAACCACCCTGTGTTCATTGCTTGCCAGTTTATGTTAGTTATGTAGAAAACTGAAGCTCCTGTTATATTTAATACAGAATAAGGATTTTTTTTTTACAGTCACTCAGAACTAGTTTCTAGTGGTCTGTTCTACCCAGTCTTGCCCAGCACATGGGTCATGGCTTTGGGCAGTCTGCCCCATGAGATCTGTTGAATTTCCACCCCTCAATCCGCTATGCCATGAACTTCAGGTGTACCTGTGGCACCAGTTCTTTCCCAGCTTCTTGGCCCTTTTTAAGAAGCTGGGAAAGAAGAGGGCTTCCATTTTATTTCATCCATAGACCATCTGGGTGTCTGCTGTGTTTGTTAACAAGTGTTAATTAGTTTATGGCACAGGCAACAGGAGCTACGCTGAGATCACCCATTTGTTCCAGGCTGTTAATTATTTAACTGGTAGCTGCTGGCTCCCACTTCCCATCTTTTCTTCATGTTCCATTGGGGTAAAATATGAGGCCTCCTTAGTGGAAATCTGGGTGAAATCTCTTAAGCAAGAATTCAATTGACTGGCTAAGCAAGGTAACACATATTGAGACTCCCTGAACTCCAGAAAGTGGAGACAGGAGGATCACAAGTTCAAGCCCAGCCCGGGCAACTTAACAATTTAGGGAAATCTTGTCTCATACTTAAAAAAAAAAATTAACTCTTTTTTTTTCTTTTTTTTTTTGTGGGACCGGGGTTCAAACTCGCGACCTTGCACTTGCCAGGCTGGTACTTGTGCCATGGAGCTATTTCCCCAGCCCCCAAAATTAACTCTTAAGGGCTGGAGATGTAGCAAAGTGCAAAGGTCCTGGAGTTAATCCCCAACATCACACACACACACACATACACACACACACAGATTCCAATGGCCAAGTCATAGTGTATACAGTGTTTACAGTATGTCTTTTACTCATCCCTGGTAGAGGCAAACATTTGATGACAGAATCTCAGCCCTCAAAGAGACCATGTCTAACACATAAAGGCTTCTTATGGGCATTTGGCTCCTTTGGGATTTAAAGGAAACTTAGAGACTAAAGATGTCTTAGCAATTACACTGTGGAGCCTCCACCCTGTGTTGATGAGACACCAGAGCAAGCAGTGGTTCTTAACTACATTGGTTGCCCAGCCTTTCCTCCTGCCCCAGGCTTCTCACTGTACTCTAGAGCCTCCAGTCCAGCCCCACATTCTGGGCAACAGCCCATGCATGAGACACAGAAAGACAGCAGCTTCACACAGCAGTGCTCTAGGTAGAAGTTCTAGGGTTTGTGTTTGCTTATCTTCTTTCTAAGAAGCAAAATCTTGGTGTTAGCACTGTCCTTTGGTCTAATTTTTAAAAAGTTGAACAAATAGCAAGGAGTCTTCTACTTTTTTTTTAATAACTGCGAGTAGATCAGCAGTGATGGTGATGTCTCCTTTCCTATTTTGTGCTTTAAGTGAGGACAAATCTGAAAGCTTTGGGATGCTTTAAAGTAATATTTTCATATACATTTAAAAAAGATATAATACACTTACAAACTGATTCAGTAGAAAAAAATATAAATTACAATTTATAAAGTCAAGAATTCCTAAGTCTGGGGACGGTGAGGTAGCTCAGTGGACTAAGCACCTGCTTTGGCAAGCACAGGGACCAGGGTTCAAATGCTGCTCCAGCCCCACCCCCATGGACACATTGAGCTAGTGAATAAATTTGGGCATGGTGGCACATGCCTGTAATCCTAGCACTGGGAAGGCTGAAAACAGGAAGATTCCATGAGTCCAAGCTGTGTAGTGAGACCCTGTACAAAACTCATAAAATGAAAGGAAAAAAGGAACTCCTAAATCTAAAACCAGATTTGATGCTATTGTGTTATCTTCATTATTTAACTATTAAACATTTCAATTTGAGCCTCTGTAAAATGGGAATAAGGATGAGAGCTATTGAGGGTCTTAGCAACCTCTTCCCCATCCCGCCACGCTTGCTTTTGCCTTTTACTTGAGTGGGGAGAAAGAATTAGAAAAATGCATTTCCTATTTAAGAGCATTACAGGTTTCTCCCTAATAACAATTTTGAGAACAAGCATAATCTGAGAGCATTTCCAGATACTGAGACCTTCTTCTGGCTCCTTCCAGGCTTTCCCCCCTTTCCTTCTATTTATTTCTCATTTGTCCTCCTACAAAAAAAGAAAAAAAAATGTCCGTGAGGTGAGGTGTACATGCATGACCCACAGCTTCCATTGCTCCTTTGTCCTGGAGTCAACTCTGCGGATCCGGCTGTGGATCTGTGAGCCATGCAGGAAGCTGTTTTTGGCTTTGGGTCTGTTTTCCTCTCGGTTCTGAGTCCTCTCCTGTTGTCCTTTTTTCCTCTCCATCTTTTCTTCTCCTCTGTTCCCCAGACACCCCTAGTGTTTCTCTCTTCCTGTGGCTTAGTTTCTTCCCCTCCCTTTGGTGGCCGAAGCACCAATCAAGCCGTCACAGCCACTGCTCTATCTGTGGTTCCTCTCTCTCACAATGAAGCCAGACAGGAGTGGCCTTTCTGAATGATCCCCACAGTAGCCTGTAGGAGGCTGCCTGGGGTGGACACGTCTGCCAGGGTGAGCACTTCCTTGCAGCTGCAAGGCCTGGGACAGCAAGCCGCAGGAGCTGTGCGAGTTTGCTGGTGACACAATTAAGTTGTTCTGCTCTGTGAAAACATGGGAAAGTTCTGATAAATTCCAGATGACTCCAAAATACACTTGAGGGGCAGATATTCAAAAGACAGATACAATCTGAATTAGGTAAGTACAAGTTGATACACAAACCTCTATTTTGGTCCAAACATTTTACAGATTGGAAGGCTTTAAATTTGACAATTCCCACTTAGGGATGATAAAATTTGAACTTTGCTCTCCTTAAGCTCCAAGCCATTATGAGAAGAGAGTTCACTCAAAGTTGAGGTAGAGTAGCTAGTAAAAAGCAGAGGGGAAGCATGAGCTATGAATAAGCATTTGAAAGGTTTTTAATGCAGTTAATAAACTGAACTATTTGGGAAGGCCCCGGAATATACACACAGACAGTAGATGCTGTGTATGTATATACATAAACAGTATGTACATTCCATCATGTCTGTGTGTGGTATGCTTTCTTATTTAGCTGAGTACACTGGTCTCATCTTTCCCATTCTAGGAAGACTGGTGCTTTCCTGTGCTGAAGTGGGGCAGAAGAGCTTTTGCGTATGCCACAAGATATATACTCAGCAGTATCATCAAGTGTTATTGAGCCAGCACAGCCCTGTACCTAAGTAAGACTTAGATCTTCAGTTTTATGCTAATAAATAAATTTATAAATCTAAATCTTTCTTTTGTTCTCCCTCTTTTCCTCCTCCTCCTTTCCTTTTTAATTATTCTAGGAATTTAATCCCAACACATCATACATGTAAGGCAAGTCTTCTAGCACAGAGGCCTTCTTCTCTCAGTCTTTAACTTGAAATACTTAAAACAAAACGAAACATTTTTAAAAAACCGAAAGAAGCATAAAAAGCATTAACATCACCTAGTTTCCCCAATAGAACATCTTCTTATAAAATATAATGCCATTTGTGCTCCAAATTTGCAACACTGACACATTAATGTCATGTAACATCAATTCCATACTTAGAATTAGTAGTTGTCCCAGTAATTATTTGATTTTTTTGTGACTTGGATGATTTTACAAGCCTAGACTTGCTTTGTAAAATGCCTGTCATCTGAATTTGTCTGGATTTTGTTGTTGTTGTTGTTGTTGTTGTTGTTGTTAATTTCAGCCTGAACATGTTGGTGAAGGCTCTTGCACAGGTGATGTGTTCTTGTGTTATGTCATACCAAGAGGCAGTGATATCCGTGTTTCCTGCTGTAAAGTCTGACCGTTTGGCTAAGGTGGTAACTAACCATTTGGTTAAGGTGGTAACTAACTGTTCACCCAGTGGGTCTAGCATTCCCTAATTATTCTTGCCTGCACTGGTTATTCCACTGGCATTAGCAGAATGTTAAGTTTTCTCATTCTTTTTTTAATATATCGGATGGGATGTTCAGTATCAATCCAGTTCTCTGTGATCCTGAAGTTCTTGGTCTTTACACTACATGCCTACCTTTCCAATAGGAAACAAAGCCAGTCAGAAGCAGTTAGGAATTTGAAAAATTTTATTTCATCTACCACTGAGATCCACTTTCTTTTTCTTCCTTTATTCGTTTTTTGATTAAAATGAATCCTTTTCACGGAGTTGAAAACTTTTTAAGCCTCAAGGCTATTGCACCCTCAGAGCTGTTGTTTTTAGGGTCAGTTTCACACCCTCAGCATACTTGATGCTCTTCCTCTCTTTGGGGGTGCAGGTTGCTCCCTGCCTGTGTCAGTTGATTGATCACAACTAGCAGAAGACACTGGAATCAACATGTCAAGGTGAATGTGCTTATTTGTTTTTAATGGCAAAGCCAGATGAAAGAGTTTTACGATTCTTCCACCATTCTTTCCAGGGGACGAGATCTTGGGGTTCCATGGCTTGGTCAGGCAGTGAGGTCTGAAAAGACTTTGACCCCATCACCTACCTCCAAAGAGAGCTTAGAGGCTCATGTTCCAGGAAGTTGGTGCCAACAGAGGTGCCAAAGGGGCAGGGGCCCCAGCTGATGTGGCTGCTGGTCCAGTACACGGTCTTCTCTTTCCCATCGCCGCTCCCACTGGAAGTGTTCTTGCTGTGTGAAATTAGTGTGAATGGAATTTTCCTGTGAGAAACCAGAGCAATCACTAGTTCTTCCTCTGTTCCTTCTTTTTGTTATATTAAGTGGCAACACCTAATCACTCATAAATTCAGGCTCACCACTACACTGACCGTATCAGAGTTATGGGCCCTTAAACAGTATCCCCAAATTGAAACAAGAAATTCTCTTTGCCATCTTTGTACTGTTTAACATGAGTATTTCAACAGTCTTTATTTTCCAAACATGCAAACAGGAGAGAGTGATCTGACCCACGTTATGTTGACACACCATGCAGCTACAACCTTGAGATAAGAAGTAAAGGAAAAAGTCAAAACAGCTCAAACTAAATACTAACACAGACGAGACTGTCTTTACTGTGGACCCCTTTGCTTGGCATTACAGGAACAAACGGGTGATGGTGAACACAATCACATCTATACTTGTGCAGCTCCATGAGTCCCCAAGTGTATTGCTGAGAAGCCTGATGTATTAGTTGATTTGTTCAACCAATGTTTATTGCCCTGTGTGTCTAGTCTGTGCCAGACAGGGTTCTAGCAGTTGGAAGTGTCTTGTATATTTAGGTGATGCATAAGTAAGACTCAGCAAGCCTGTGCCCTAGCAGGATACTGTGTCTCTAGTGCTGTTTGATGAAACAATCAGACCTACAACCCATAGTGTGGAGAGGAGATGGGAAACAAAAGCTACACCAGAAAGCCCGAGCTAATTTCCTGGGTTCTGCATATTCAGGAAGAAAACTGTCAAAATTTGCATGAGCCTATGCAATGACTAAAGACACAAAGTCAGAAAAAAGCAGACTCAGGAAGAAGCTTCTTCCAGGGGTCACAGAGGGTCCTTGGAGAGACTGTACCCAACTGAACAGGAAAGATCGAATCTAAAGCCTGTAAGGTGATGGGAAGAAGCGACAGTACTGACTGTGTATTTGTCCCATGTCAATATAAAGGCAGCATGTCCCAACATAACAACAGGTGACTGCTGTGGACATCCCTGCTGGGCTGAGCTCAGTGTAAGCATTTACATATAGATTGCTAGCTTAATCTCTCCATGGTCACCTTGTGAGATAAATGCTAATTTTATTCCCTTTTCCTACATAAAAGAAACAGACTCAGAAACTTAAGTTACTTGCCATTCCTCAAGAACTCAAACCTGGTAGCAAGTGGAAGCACAGTCAGGTCCCAGTTTTACGTGACACAAAATTCATATTGTAAACCACTACCTATCCATGCACAAGATTATCATTCATCATTTATTCAGATAGCTTCAGAATGTGTTCTGTGTCTTCACTTTCAAACATATCCTCTGAGTCAAAGTCAAATACCACTTTCTCAGATGCATGAAAAATTCAACGGGAACTTGCAGTTGCTTAACTATTCACAAGTCACACATCCCAAAAGAGAATGAAGACTCCAGAATAGATGGAGATCAGTATTTTGTCCAACTGATAAATCACTTCATTTTTTTGATTGTATTTTACAACTGCATACATCTATCTTTGGGTTTTACTTGAAAATTGAATTAATAACAAAATAACGAGAGTGTAGTCAGTCTAGTGAAAGCAATATGGATCTCCATAACGAAAGCTATGTGCATGGGAGAGAGGGAGCCTTATCAAAAATCTTCATCAGATATTGAAAAATAATTATGGTGGAATTAAACTTTGAAAAGAGGTGAAAGTTTCAAATTTTTTTTTGCCTGAAATCACTTAAATGAAATGAAAAGTGATATGAGTGCTTATTTTTACTTTGTTTTATGGGAAACTGTGCTGGGAATGTGGCTCTATTGTGCACAAAGGATGTTGGCTCTGTGCTGGAACCACTAGGCAGGTTAGGTCGAGAAACAATTAGCTCAGTCAGCAAGCCTTTGGATCTGATTAAGCCAGGAAGTGGTCACTCCCCTCTATACAGGACAGGGCAGAATGAAGGGAATCTAGGCATGGACTCCAAAACAAGAAATCATAAACCAGTAATAGAATTTATTGTGTCTAATTTATGTCAAGGATTATGTGATTACATTTTGCCTTTGGTGAAACAAATAGAATCTTGTTTCCAAGTAGATCAACAGTCCACATGTGTCATGGCTACTGTCTCTAAGAAACTTCTGTTTATTGAGGTCTGTCCTAGCCTTGTGTTTTGGTAACAAACATCTCTGAGACAAAGGACCCAAGTCACAGAGAAAAAATGAAGTTCCCAAATCAAACTGCAGGCCAGCTTCTCATTACTCTGGGGAGTCTCAGTGTATTTTCTGGAGTTATTGCTTTCTTCCCTGTCTTTTCTTGCAAGCTTTGGTTTGCAGGATGGAGTGTGTGGATCGCATGTCCAATCTGGAATGGAGCTTTGGTAGGAACATATTTTATTAAATATATTAAGAGAATAAAGAAAGATGGGAAGGGAAGTGGGAAACAAAATGATGTTCTTTTAAAATATTCCAAAAGTGTGAAGAAGACAAAATTCTGTAGAATATCAGAATTTACCTTAGAACATACCTTTCTACTGATTGCATTTAATATAGAGCGTTGATTTTAATATTGTTCTGTCATATATACGGGTATATCATGCATATTATAATGAAAGGTTATTCAAGAAATTCCTAGAAAGCTATTCTATTTTGATCCTCTCACCTTGATATTCTCAAATTAGAAACTGTCTTTCCGAACTTGACTATTGAATTAAGAAAAGACAAGCTATGAAACAATCTTAGATCGGAAAACAAAATAAAATCATTTTCAAACTTGTGCTTTCATTAGAAGCAATAAGAAGTAACCGCCTACGTGGGCCCCAAGCCTGTTCGGCCCAGGTCTTTATTCTCCCACCTCTGTGTGTGACTGTTTGTTTAAACTGAAAATAATTCAGGGAAGAGAGGCCCTCATTTCACTGACTTTGCAGGTTACCGGGAAGGGGTGGGTGTGCCGAGTACTACCTATGTGCTCAGTGCGTGTTCACTGGGTGAACTAGTGGGCTGATACCTAGCGCCTCTGGTCAGAGAAATGAGCCCATCTAGCCTTGGGAATAAGTGGCTTTCCTGGCAGCACAACTTAGGAGAATTGATAGAGGCAGCCGATCTCCCGATCAAATCCTCTTGTTATTTCCAAGATATCTGTCATTCTCCACTGGAGACTGGAGTATTTAATTTTGCAGGTTTTTTGCTTTTTTTTTTTAAATTATGGCTGGCTCAGCCTGCCCTCGGGGCTGGCACAGCATGTGGTGCTGGGGATCGAACTGCGCTCCCTGCAGTTGCCTAAGCTTGTGTAAGCAGGCGCTTTAGACCGCTGAGCCATCTCTCCAGCCTGGTGGTTTGTTTTTTTTTTTTAAATCTTCAGGAATTTCTCTTCAAATGTAGCCATGCTTAGGTGGGGGTGAAATCCTAAATGTTTAAATAATTGAAAATTTTTGAACCTAAAAGCAAGACCTAAAGGAGTGCCATTTTAATTTAGCTATGAAATACATATGCATTGATAGCTTGCCATGGTCCTGGGTACCTGTGGAGGTACAGGAAAGTCTGGATCACAACAATTCTGCCAAGTGGGGTTTTAGGATGGTGTGCAGGTGGGAAATAGGATGTGGGAGGAACACTGGACCCTTCCGGTGGTAGCCTGCTTTCCTATTTGCCTTTTCAATATCCTACATTATATCTGTCACCCATCTTAATCTTCTTCATTTCCACCACACCTACCAAAAACCACACATTCATTCAAAAAAATATTAAACTTCTACCAGAATACACTGATGACAATTACATGTATTCAAGAAGCTTCCAAATTTTTTGTTCACAAGAAAACTATCTTCCTTCAGAACTTAGAATATGCAGGAACATGTCTACATAGTTCTCTCTAGATAAATAATATCTATGTGTTCCTATTTATATATGTAATAAATGTTCACAAGTAATACTTAGTTGTCTATGTGAAATCTATTCTCATATTTCCTATTCCATAAAATCGATTTAAAATTTCCATCCCTCAACCTGACCCAAATTTTAAACAAACCATGATTAGAGTCTAACTCTCCATCTTTTCTGGTATCCCTGCAGTCTATCAGAACACATTTGATAGAGATTGATGATTTTGATTCATGTTACAGATCAAATGCAGGTTTGTCCTATGCCAAACATACATTTTGCCAGAAGCCCCTGAGCAGTGATTCGCTGTGTCTCCAGCACACTGCTGCTTAGTGGCCACTGTAAGCTCACAGGTGGCAACAGGGAGGTACAGTTAGAAAAGCGAACCTGTGTTCAAGTTCTGACCTTAATATATCTAACATAGAGCCAACAGCAAGACCCCAGTCAACCTGTTTTTTGCTGCCTTTACGTGCAATGTGTGGAATTTTATAGCTGAAGAAAAGTCACATGAAGAACCAGACGGGGTGGCACACGTCTGTAATCCCAGCCCTTGTAGGTTGAGAGAGGGGGATCTCTGCAAGTTCGAGATCAGCCTGGGGGCCACAAAAGTGAGCATAAGGCCAGCCTGATCTGCATAGCGAGACCCTGACTCAAAAAAAGAAGAGTCCTATGAGAAGCCATCTAACCCTGAGGTGCTCGGCGAGGATGAACCCAATCTGAACAAAGCCTGTGTACTAACGAGCTTTGCCAGTTCTAAAGCTTTACACAAACACTAGCTAGCGCCATGCCTTTCACTTGTGCCCTGCTCTCTGGCCAAACATTTTGTCCTTGATCCTTTGCCACCTGCTCCGTGCCCCTATCCTATTCCCTGAGTCCCCACCCTGTCACCTCCTGGGCCTGTCTCCCACCACTTGTCTCTTGGCTCACTTCTCTCTCTTCATACTGCTGCCAGCCATTTTCAAACCTGCTAAGGAGTTTCTGCCTCAGGGCCTTTGTCCTGAATGCTGTCTGCCTAAATCCTCTTCCTGACCTTGGCTTGCATCCTAACCTGCCCAAACTGTGATCAAACGTAACCCTTCCACTGAGGCCTCTCTACATTGTCCTATTTAATATTGTACCCCGTTGCTTTCCCATGGCATTCCCCATCTGTCACACCCTGGTCCACTTTCTCCATAGTCCCATCACCATCTAAGATCCTACATAACTTATTTATTGTTTCATTGTCCATTCCTCCTCTAAACTTACATTATACAAGGGCAGGGATTTTTTTTTTTTTTTTTCATTTTACATATTGCTATATCTCCCGAACCTGAAATAGAGAGTCACGTACTAGGTTTTAAATAAATGTTATTTGATAAATATTGTTGAGTGAAATATCCTTATGTTGCTTATTAAGATGATAGAGAATGTCATATGTGCTCAAACCTTGATTAGGATATAAGGATTGAAGGTCAAGTTGATATATTAAAGGAGAAAAATGTTCATAAGAAGTAAAACAATAAGAATGCTCACTCTTTCCATAATGAAGTATAGGACAATGTGATTTTCTTTTTCCTAATGAGTTGCCTACTGAGCCACAGTTCTGTCTAATCAGGATCAGCTTCAAAATTCTCTGTTTCATCCCACAACTTCCCTTATGAAGCACTTCTTAACTTGCTTGCAAAACGCATCTTTCTCTAGTGAAAAGATAATTTGCACATTTCAATCATATTGTCACATCTTTTTGCAAGTGCCTCCAGATTTTTTAGGACTGATAAGAGATAGACATATGACACAGCACCCTGTATTTGCTTAGAGCCTTTTATTCAAGGCTTTTTAAGCACGTTACGAATATCAGTCCAGAGACTCTCCTAGCTCTGTTTCAATAGGCACAGGACATGCAGTTTCCCTAGAATTTCTGAGCTGGGTTATTTAAAGTTATCAGCTGCTAGAAAGTATGCAGTGAGGAGATTGTAGTACTGTGAGGACTGAGCCCTATTACTCCTGGAATATGTGGCTTCAAGACCATGTTCTAATGAAGACTTTGAAGCGCAGTGAGTTAGATCACTGGACCCAGGCCAAGAGAGCTCAGAGACCTGGACACCTAGAACTTTGTGGGGAGACAGAAACTTGGGAATAGATCAGGGCTCCACTGAGCCATACAGGCCCCAGTTTCCTTAGCTGTCAGCAAAGGGGTCTGAGAGCATGATTGTTCAAATCTCTTACAACTTCAGCAGTCAAAGTCATTCTCAGCTAACAGATGGTGTCAAAGAAAAAACCGGAGCTGGATGTTAAGGAAAGCAGGAAAAGCATATTTTATTCAGTAATATTGCAATAGAGGAGCAAAAAAAAAAAAAAAAAAAAAAAAAAAAAAAAAAAAAAAAAAAAAAAAAAAAAAAAAAAAAAAAAAAAAAAAAAAAAAAAAAAAAAAAAAAAAAAAAAAAAAAAAAAAAAAAAAAAAAAAAAAAAAAAAAAAAAAAAAACCTTAGTATAGAACTGGTTGAATTCCAAATATGGCATAGGCAAGCAGGAATTTATAGCCCAGGAGCAGGGTGGGGTCAGTGAATGGAAAAATACTAAGAGGAAACTTCAGGGATAAAGGGAATACTCTGCTAAACAAATCTACTAAGATCTTTTTGCTAAAGACAGTCCAGGGTGTCCAAACGTTGCTTAGAGGATGGTGGATAAAGGCAAACAGATATTGAGAAAAAACAAATAATCATAGAAAGTGAGGAGGGGGGAATTCTTCTCAGATTTAGCAGGGTGCTTGCTAAAATAGGGTTTTTATAAACCAGGCATGGTGGCACACATCTGAAATCGCAGCACTTGGGAGGATGAGGCAGATGGATCACCGTGAATTCAAGGACAATTTGGGTTATGTAAATGAGCTCAAGATCAGTCTCTACCCTGCCTCAAAAAAAAAAAAAAATCTTTAGAATAGGATTTTATAAGGAAGCATACAGAAAACATTCAGGAACCTGACTGTAGTTTCATCAAGCCAAGAATCTTTTGTCAGTGGCCAATTTTCCCCCTAGATTAAGCAGCCTTACAGCCACCTTGTCTAAAATAAATTATTTTATCTCCAGATGTCATTCCTTTGGCTCTAACTTCCCATTCCTTGTCTTGGAAACTCAATTGCAAAGCCTGGGGTTACTTCTGATTCAATCTTCCCCTTTAAAATAACCTTCCCAAGCCAGGGAATACATGCAAATTCCTGGGGGATGTGATTAAAACACAGGTCCTAAGTCCATAGGTCTGGGTAGGCCTGCGTGTTTGTACGGCTCAGAAGTCTCAGCCAGTGCCCATGCTGCAAGGGAGAGGACTACACTTTGGGCTGTGCTTTAGGCAGAAAAGGCCCACGCCATCTCCAGCCCACTCCCATCAGCTCTCCTGGAGCTTTGCTCTCTCCCATGAGACATTTCACTACGCATTCCTTCTTCCTTCTCACTGTACAACTCTCTCACTCTTATCACTTCTACCCCTGCTAAGATTTTATATCCAGGTAACTTCCATGGTCAACTAATGGAATCAATGCACAGCAGGAGGTGAGCAACAAGTGAGCAAGTCAAAGGCCATCTATGGCTACATCTGCTACCCATCGCTCACAGTCCCGGCTGAGTTCAGTCCTGTCAGATTAGTGGCAAAAATCAAATTCTCATAGGAGCTGGAGCCCTTCTGTGAACTGTGCTTTCAAGGGATGTAGAAGACCCTCCATCTTAGAATTGAAGGCCTGATGATCTGAGGTGGAGCTGAGGTGGCGATGCTAGCCCTGGGGAGCAGCCACAAACGCAGATGAATATTGCAGAGATGTTTGACTACGTAGTCAAGATAGTAAGTAGAAATCCTATCAGTCAGTGGCAAGTGACAAACTGCATCTAGTGGTAGGCTTGAAGTCAGAATTCAACAGTTATTTTAATCTAAAATGGTTTGCTCATTATTTTATTCACCAAGTCTATCATGTCTCTTCCCACGCTGTATGCTTGTCTCAGTCATTATTTGGGTAAGCCCGTAGCTAACCCTAGCCAAAATCAGTAAGAAAATGCTTGTATGTTAATAAATCATCACATGTTAATACCATTCTTCTAAAAGTTTCTATTTCTACTGTGATCACTCTCTGCTTCCTTCAATTTCATCTGCCTCTGTGAACCACGTTCTTTTTTTTTTTTCCTTTTTCCAGGGGGTTTGAACTCAGGCCCTTGCGCTTGCCAGGCAAGCGCTTATTCTACTGAGCTATTTCCTTGGCCCCTGAACTGCGTTCTTTACTTAAGCAATTTAAAGATTGGTGGGTGGGCTGGCAAGATAGCTCAGTGTACTAAAGCACCTGCTTAGGCAAGCCTAGGCAAGCGTCGGGGTTGCGGTTCAATCTCTGGCACCACAAACTATGTCAGCCCCTCCCCCAGGGTCAGCTAAGCCAGCCACAGAGTCTGGATATAGTGGTGCACACCTGTAATCCTGGCACTGGGGAGGCTGAAAGCAGAAGGATCACTATGAACCCAAGCTGTGTAGTGAGACTCTGTAACAACCAAATACATTTAAAAAATAATAATAAAGATTTGGTGGGAGGACTCATGATTACAATGCAGCTACAGTCAAAGTTGTTAGCAGCACTTGGCACAAAATCAGTGAAAGTGACATCAGTGAAATATCAAGCAATATCAGTGAAAGTGCCCAGTTTTGAAACTATCATATTGTTATTTCTTATTAAAAATAAAAAAAAAAAATTAAAAAAAAAGAAAGTGCCCAGAAAGCCAGCCAGCCAATAGCAGGTCCAAAACAGTGGAGGAAGGAGGTACTTTACCGACTGGGGCTCAGGGCCCTCTGCACTGTCCTTCTCCATAAGCACACTGCTGCACCCCAGCGTTCAGCTCCAAGACACCCCTTCTTTCTCATTCCTCTGCACACTTGACTTGTCTACTCCCAAATCACTTCCTTTTTAATTGTTTTCTGATCCCTATCTAAAATTAAAATTTACAAAAAGAGAAAAGGATGGCTGTGACGCTTGGAGGAAAAATACCCTTGTCCCATGCATGGTGTGGAGCACTGGAGTGCTAAATTGCTGAGCTGCCATCTCAGCCCATCCCATCCCCAGGCTGAATTTAACACACCACTAAACTGCATTCATACCCAGCCTACTCCTCGAAAGATCTTTTTCAAAGTTTTGTGTAAACAAAGCAAAATTCAAGCTGACAGTTACAACAGGAATAACAGGCAACAGTAATTCTGCAGCTTTTTACAACTTTTGAAAGGAAAGAAACCGCTCATGCCAAAGTAATTAAGGCACTGTGGAATCCAAGCATCTGATAATGTCAGTTATCTTCTGCAGCAGAGGGGTGTGAGTCTGTCTCCTTTGCTTTTATCTTGCTTCCACATTTCTCTCTGATTAATGACAGAGGAGTGATATGTGGATTGGGGGCCAAGCTTCTGGAAGTCCAGACTAGCCCCAGGCTTTCCCCACAACACCAGTTACAGTTACTCTTATTAATCCACTGTTTGCTGTACTATCTATGCTGGCTCAACCTCCAGAGGATCCCGTGGAAACTTTCCTCTTGCCGAATCAAGTCAGGGACCTCTTTTGACTGCAGATGGTTCTGTTTTTATCCATGAGAGTTTTATGGTATGGTCATGCCAACTCTGGAATTTCAGGCTGAGCTACATGAGAAGTTTTGTGTGAGTGTGCATGAATGTATGAGTGAGCAAGTGTGTGTGTGTGTGTGTGTGTGTGTGTGTGTATCTCCTTCCCTCAGATTCTTTAGAGCCAACATCCAGAATAAAATATGCCAGAAAAATGAAAAGTTAAGTCTCAAAACAACAAGCATCCCAAACCTGGAGCTGCAAAAGCAGCACGCCATAAAGCCGTATCTATTTCTCTGTCAAAAAACAAAAATGCTGTTTCTAGACTCACGCATACTCAGTATCTGATGTTAGTCTTATCTTTTCCTGGTGGTTTCTCTTAACCTCAAAACATTCCTTGACAAAGATCAAATGATTTATATGGCTTGAGAATAAGTAATTTCTAGTTTCAATTGCCACAAAATTTTCTTTATCAGACCTGGTGCTAAATCAAAGATTGATCCAGAGATTTTTTGGAGGAGGATTTGTTATCAAATGCTCAATTCTTATACTCTGGTTTCTCTTCAGACCATATAAATCTTTTGCCTTTTACAAATGCTCAATTCTTGTCACACTATTCTCTCTTTGTAACTGTTTTCATTCTGCACTTCAAGGTTTTTTTCCTTGCATGATGACTGTAAAGAAAAACTCTCTTTGAAAAGCTGGACATCTCTGCATCAGCACAATAAATGCCACATCATGTGCTCATTCTAGTGATGGATTTTGTTATTTGACAAGCAAAGATCATGCTTAGTATCCCTCCGTCAATCGGAGGTTGTGGAATCTCAAGGGAACTCATCTAGACAAAGATAATGCCACTGCTGTAAGGGATTTCAGGGTTCGGTGACGGGTCTCCATTCCAGTTCCTCCTATTTTGATTTTTGGAAATCTGTGAGCAGAATGAAAAAAAAAAAATTAGTCAAATTAGCACATAAGGCAAGGGCTACAAAAGCCAAAAAAACCTTACAGCAGTGGAGGTTGTAATCACAATGACAAAGACAACAGAAAGAATCAAACATTGAGCTTGCGTGAATCATGCTTTTATGACACTAATAGCTTATTTTCCTCATTGCATCACAGTTTCTACCACAGAGGAAGAAGCGACCAGAGCCATAAATCTATTTAGCCATTTACTATTCTTTCTAGATCATGATAAAGTTGTCAAACTGAGAGACAGATTGAACTCTTTCCAGAGGCACCTTGTGTTATGGATGTTATTTTCCCATTTTCTTTTCACAGGCCATCACAGCCGGCATCCTGCTACTATTGACTTCCAAACAGTGGACACAGAGATACCTGGTAAATATCTAGATGTGGAGTAGACTGGTAAAGTGGGTTTGAAGGTCAAATCACTACTACATTAGAATAGAATAGGATTTCCAGCTACAATGGAATTTGTTCTCATGGGGGCTTTACTAAGATGGATTTCAGTAATAAACTATGTTTCAAATGAGTGATTTTTAAAATCTGATGTCTGCTCCAAACAATTTCTACAAATTCCTGTGATTATAATTGCCCTCAGGAAGGACAGAGCCAAGGTTAATGCTCCTGAGTCTCATTTTGAAAGAATGTTCCTCTACTTTTGCTTGTTTGTTTATTCGTTTATTTTTGTGCTGTTGGGAATTGATCCCAGGGCCTCAGGCCTGCTGTACCACTGAGCTACATCCTCAAATCCTTTAATATAATACAGTTTTAAGTCACAAATTTGCAATACAAGTTCTCTTTTTCATCTCTCTGTTACATGTCTGTCTAAGAGATGAAATACCTGTGATTTCTTCCACTTCAACAATGCAGAGACAGATAATCCCGTGAAAGAGAAAACTGCCTTATCTGATCAAACCATTCCCATGGCTAAGGCTGTGCCTTTCAAACTTCAACCTACGTATGCATCAACAGAAGGTCTTGACAAAGTGCAGGTTCTGATTCACCAGATCTGGGGAAGGTCTGAGAGTCTGCATTTGCAATAGGCGCTTAACATACCATGAATACCACAGGCCCAGGGAATCCACCCTGAGTGGCAGTGTCTGTGAGGAGAAATTCTAGTGTTTTGTTGTTGCTGCTGTTTTTGTTGCTTTCTGTTTTTGTCTTTTTAAGACAGGGTTCCACCATGCAGCTCAGGCTGGCTTAAAACCCATTTTATAGCCCATGTTGGCCTCAAATTTGCGGTTATCTGCCTGCCTCTGCTCCAGAGTGCTGCGATTTCAAGTGTGTATCAAGCCTAGCAAGAGCTGCTGTTTATTCCTTCTTGGTTTCCATAACCCAGAGTGACTCTCCACAAATGACAAAAATGGAGTTGATTTCACTTTTACTTCAGTCACCTGGCCTATTTTTCTTCCTAGGGCGCCCTGGAGCTAGAAAACCAGTGCTTAGAGAGGAAGTTAAGATCTGTTCTCCTTCCTTTTCCAGGGGGGAGATCAGCATCTCTTTCCATGCTTCTTAGGAGCTCCGGAAATAGCTCATCTCCAAAGTAATGTTTGTTTCTGCCTTCTTTTCAGTGGGAAGCTTGTTTCACCTTTGTGATTCTGAGCATTATGGGATGTCCACTTCACTTCGCCATAGCCTTGGAATCTGCTCTCCTTGGCCCCTATTGCTTCTACTCATTTTCAGGGGTTGCCGGGACCAGTTACCTCGGATACGCAGTTGCCCTTCCCTTTCCATACCTAAAATTCCCATTGGTTTGCCTGGACCCATTGCACTACGAAAAATAACACCTGACGCTTCAAGCCATTGACTTGTGCCTGAGCTTTGCCCTGTTCTGTGTGTCTCTGACAGTGTTCATCAAGATCTCTGCACAATTCGTCCAGAATGGACACATTAATGTAAGTTTCAATCAAAGGAACCTGGAGGTTTACCGAACACAATGAACAAAGTGGAAAATCTCACACAGAAATCTCTCTCGCCCTCCATCTCTCCCTGTCCCTCTCCCTCTCCTTCTCACTCTCACTCTTGCTCTTGCTCTCTTGTTTGTCACTAGTGCCTATATGTTTATGCTATTCAGAGAATAATAATATAGGTGCTCATACATTGTTTATAAGCAAATAAATAGAAGTATACCAACGTGACTTCACGTATGTGGAATCTATAGAACTCAAACTCATAGAATCAAAGAATAGTATAGTTGTTGCAGAACTTAGGGGTGGGTAGCAAGAATAGAGACAGTTTGATCAAAAAGTAATCTTTCAACCACATGATTAATGAGTTCTGGGGATCTAATGTGTAGTATGGCTAGTGTGCCTACACTGCATACATAAAACCTGCTAAGAGAGTAAATCTTAACTTTTCTCACCAAACACCTGTACATGGTAACCACGTGAGCTGACAGATGTGTGAGTTAAGCTGATTATGGTAAATATTTCTATCACCATGTTATTCAGTGTTTAATTTATATAATATTATTCAAATTTTTCATTCCTCAATAAAAAGCTGAATGAAGTAGGAAATACTAAACTTTTTGTAAGTATTGATTGTGCATCCCTTTGTTTTAAGTTTGAGAGTTCTTAAGAATATAAACTATTTTAGGCACATAAGAATGGTCAAAAGATATAAACACTGTGTTCCGCAATTCATGGGATGAAAACTAAATTAAGGTATCTATAACTGATTAATACTAAAAACACGAAGGATGCTGCTGTGTCAATTTCCTTTCAATGAACTAATAGAAATTAGTGGCATAATTATCTTAGCTAATATATATTTTATATATTATAAAATTTATATATAATATTACATATTAATATATAATATTATTACATATTATATATATATATTCATTAATCTCTCCTTTGCCCCACCCCAGTCGTTCTTTCCTTTTCAGCAATTTCTTTCCCTTTCACTATATCTATTATTCATTGGGGTTTTATTTACTCTTTCAGTTTCTTACACTAGGGAGATAATGCAATGCTTACACTGTGAGTCTGATTTATTTCACTGATGAGTGTGGTCTCTAGATGCAGCCACTTATTTGTAAAAGCCTCAAGGTGATTTTTCTTTATAGCTGAGTAGTACTCCATTGTATAAAAATACCACATTTTGTATCCATTCCTCAGTTGATGAGCATTTGGGTTGTATCCAACATTTAGCTATAACAAATTGTGCTGCTATAAACATGGATGCACATATATTGCTGTGGTATGATGCTTTTAATTCATCTGAAAAAGTACTCATAGGGGAATAGCTGGTTCAAGTGGAGCCTCTAATTCTAATTTTTTAAGGAATCTCCACACTAATTTTCACAGTGGTTGTACCAGTCTATGCTGCCACCAACAGTAGAAAAGTATTCTTTTTTTCTCTGCAGCCCCTCCAGCACTTGTTATTGGTTGACTTATTGATGATAGGCAGTCTTACTGGAGTGAAATAGAATCTCAGTGTTGTTTTAACTTGCGCTTCTCAGATGGTCAATGATGTTGAACATCTTTTCATATATTTATTTGCCATTTGTATTTCTTTTATCTAAGAAGTGTGTATTCATCTCAGATGCCCATTTTTGGATCTGATCTTTGAATTTTAGGCCTCTGATTTTTTAAAATTCTTTATGTTCTAAATAGAAATCCTTTGTCTGAGGGACAATCATCTAAAAAAATTTTCCAACTTATGCATTTTCTTTTCACTCTGTTGGTGATTTCTTTTGCTGTGAAAACTTTTTAATAAGATGAGATCCCAGTTTAATAAGATCAGATTCCAGTTTATTCTTTGAAATATTTCCCATGCAGTCTGGTTTTTGTTCATGAACTCTCTGCCTACCCTATATCTTTAAGATTTCTTCCTACATTCTCTTCCAATAGATTTTGTGTTTCTGCTTTAACATTTAGATCTTTGATCCATTTTGACTTTAACTTAATGCATGGTATTAGACATGAGTATAGACAATTTTTTGCTGAGACAATATATGTTCAGATAAAATAAACTTGAGCTGGGGATGTAGTTGAGGGGTAGAACTCTTGCCTTGCAATCCCAAAACCCTGGGTTCAATCCCAGCACTGAAAAAAAATAAAATAACTTTGAATTTTAAACTAAAGCTCTTACATAAGGCTTTGCTGTGTTATTTTTTAGTAATAATGTTGAATTAAAGTTGACATTTTTGAACATCAAGCCCAGGATGTTGCTCATGAAGGCAAGAGCACTACCATTGAGCCACATCTCCAACCCAAAATAACTGTGTTGGCCTGGAACTGAACCCAGCTCAGTGGCTTTGAAGGCAGCTATGCTCACCACTATTCCACTGATGTGGACTGTTTCATTTTATTTTATCTATAAAATTTTAATTGAGATAAATATTAAGAGTAGTTTGTGGAAATTGACATAGCAGCATCCTTCATGTGTTTAGCATTAATCAGTTACAGATACCTTAACTTAGTTTTCATCCCATGAATTGCTGAACACGTATGTATTCTGTGACTAGACAAGACATAGAAGAAATTCTCCCATGATTACTCCCTGTGCACTGTCTTAGTCACTCTTCTTTCATTGCTGAGACAAATACATGGCATGCAAGCTTAGGGAAGGAAAGGTTTATTTAGCTCACAGTTACTGTAGGTTTTATAGTTTAAGGCAGCCTGAGTTACATAGCAAGACCTCGAGACACTGTGCTGCTGTGTCCAGGATGACCCACTCCATACCTCCAAGAGAGGTCACTAGACCTGAGGGATGGGGTCAGGAGATGTGCATGCTACCAGTTTAATGGTTCTTAACTCTCTGGCCCAGCCCCTCAAGCCCTACCTGATCTTCTGGCCCCGATCCTCAAGCCACTCGCTTGACAGCCCCATGATTTACATGAGGCTTTGGGGGAACAACTACATAGAAATCGTAACAAGCATCAATAGAGAGGCTTGTACATCCCAATATCAAGTTTGGGTTTCTCTATCTTTCTGGAAGTACTCATATTTTAATACTGAGATGATAACAATACTGAGGAGATGAGAAGTGCTGAGCTAGGGCAATGGGAAGTGATGGAGCAGACCTGTGATCCCACTTTAAGAAAGGAAAATGATGACAAATCCACAGCTAACCAGGGCAATGTGGGGAGATGCAGTCTCAAAGTAAAAAAGAGACAGGAATTTATGTGGTGGAGTACTTACCTAGCTTGAGCCGGGTCCTGCATTCAATCCCCAGTTCCCTAAAACAACAACAGAATACATATGATGCATCAACATATTTCCACATTTTCCAGAGGCTAAAAGTTTGGTTTAACTCCCTCAAAGTCACATAGCTGATGAATTATAGGGTCAAAATGATAATTTATAATTACCTCTCCTGATGAGCCAAGTTCGTGTTGGTCTTCCTCATCACCTCCCTTGCAAGCTCTCCTGCTCTATAGGCTCTAGTCCCCAGGAATACTAGAGCAGGATTTCTGGTGGAAGAGCACAGGAACCTGCGATTCCAAATCCTTAAGGCTGTTGCTAATGCCTATCCTTTGGGGGATGATCAGCCTTCTTCAGAAAAACCTCCCACTGCAAACCCTCATACTAGCCTTGTGATTCAGATTAGTATCATAAATTTGTATAACGTTAGCCAGTCTGTTTTTCTTCTAGGTTGATTCTGTCCGCCCCAACCAGCAAAGATAGAATACAAGAACTTGGCATTCTTGATGCCTTTTGTGGTCATTTCTGTCCTCTTAAACGTCTACATAAGTCTGCAAAGGAAATCCTGTACATTCTTAAGAGCAGAGTTGATTTTTAAAGGAGTCTTGCCAAGAGTTGAGGCAAGCAAACCACAATTATCCCTCCACACACTGTGCTGCCAGGGCATCTGGAAGTTTAGTACTGAGATTTTTTCCTTGTGGTAAATGTCCTGCATTCTCTGCATCATTTTTTAAAAGGAATGTTTGCCTAGGTGACCAGTCACTGAAGTACTGGAACTCAACTCCCCAGCATGGCGTACTTCATTAGCCATCTACCTGTCACCTTATGCATGACACTTATGACCTCTAAGTATAACATGGGATGCAGAACTGGCAGGAAAATACATGGGGAAAATGAATTTAAAACAAGGAGATCTAACGTTAGAGGCAAAGTTTTCCAACTTTAAAGTCTTGCCTTTGCTCATGGTGCTTAGGACACAGATTTTGATGTGTGACTTCTCGGCTGGGTATAGGCCCCAGCACAACTGAATGTATTTTTTAAAGTGGTGGAATGTCATCAGAACCACCTCAGATTCTTGTTAAATTGGATTCCTGAGTCTCGCCTGAGTCCTACATTAGCCGGACATCTGGGCTTTGAGACACTGCATGTGCATTTCCTAACACACACTCCAAGGAACTCTCATGGCCCTAGAAATTTCAGAATCAGAATTTCTCTTTACTTTTTAAAAACTCTTTTCCTCGTCTAAGTCTCTTAGTAGCCTTCTGAGTAGGCTTAATTTCCCTATCTGCACTGAATTAGGCACTGATTTGCATAGAGGTTCTAAATCAATTTAATGAGCAGCACTTTTTTGGTAAGCATTTTGGGGTGGCTTGACATGGCTTATTCTGCAATGGTGGCCAATCATGTCTCATTAGCAAGGATGAGTGGCTGATACAATAGGACAAGACGTTTGATATTAATAAATACATCCTTGCCTGAGGCGTGTGGTACCAGGGAGCTATGAAAACTCTGTGAGCTCAGCTGTGTTTGGCACAGCCTCCAACAGTGTCTTAAATGCGTTAACAAATGCTTTATCTATTAAAATATCAGAAACAAACAACCATCATAGGAAAAAGTAAATCTGGGGCTAGGGAGATAACTCAGCAGCTTAAGTGCCTGCCTGGCAAGTACAAGGTCCTGGGTGAAATCCCTGGTACCAAAAAAAGAAGAAAAAAGAAAAATGTAAATCTTCCCACATACAGAATTCTATAAATTGTTTGTATCTGTAATCAATCCCCATTCATTCATGTTGTTAGATTCTCCATGTGCTGAAAATGATAAGCATTGTTTTTAAAAATTACATTTAAATTATAATAACTATTAAGGGATGTTGCTGATCCACATCTCTTCATTGCTTTATAAACAAAACACTGACAGTGCTTTAAAAATTACATTTCTAAATGTCACTCCAAAAAGTAATGTTTTCATGAAAACAATGAGCACCAGCCTACCTGAATCATAGTATACATAGAAGAGAAAAATATTATGGTCTAAGGAAAATTTCAGAAA
>PVKN010006519.1:0-28374 GCA_004027915.1 Capromys pilorides
ACTTAATGCCTGGATTTTGATTAAAGCAGAGAGGCCAGGTTGGCTGCTCTCAGGGTCCAGGGAGGTGGACTTGTAGGGGACCTGGAAAAGCTGTGGAGGAGGAGGGTGGAATGGGAAGACGGGCAGGGTCTGGGTCCTGGGACAATGGAAGACCCAAGATAGAGACCAGATGCCCTTGGACAGTGGGCCTCTCTAAGTCCCTTCGGAGCTCTGGTCAACATTCCCAGCGCAAGGCTCCCCCGACCCTGTTAGTGTTGTGTCTACCCTGTCTCAGTGTCATCCCCCCACCCCTCCCCAGGAAAGATCTAGGGAAGCTTGGAGAGGGATGAGGACTAGCAAGGCTCAGGGCCCGCACAGCTGCCTCACACCCAGGAGGCTGGGCAGAGCCAGGTTGGAGGTGGACGTCTGATGCTCACTCAAGGGTAGGGGATCCTACTGCCCCTCAGGCCCCTCATGAGCTAGGGTCTCCCCACCCCTATGCCTACCCAGGGCCATCTGTCCTGGAAGCTTAGTCCTGGTCTGCAGCCCCCCAGGGCCCAGCTTGGACAGCCTAGCCAGGCTATGAATAGCACACACCCTTTTCCTTTCCAAATATAAAAATGTTTGCTTTCAATCAGGGGCGTCTGGGGAAATGGAAATTATAGGATTGGAGAGTGTCCTTGGGTAAAGAAATACCTCGAATGCCGAAACCTCGCAGGGCCTCTGATTAGGGCTGGAATAATTCCTGCTGTAATATAAACAAGCCTTGCTGGGCTAATGGGGGGTGGGGAGCAAGGCGGGAAATGGGGGCACATGCCACGTCTTTGTTCTTTCCCCTCCCAGAGTGCCAGTATGCAGGGCCTGGACTGGTTTCTGAGACCACCCCCCTCAGCTGGGCTGTCTCTCAGAACATAAAAAACCTTGGTTTCCTGGGTTCTGGATGACCACGCACACTGCTGCCCTTTGGGGCCTGGTGTCCATCTCAGAGGCTATGGGGTGCAGTCCTGGCTCCCCTCCATGCCTCTGGGGCAGAGGGGCAGATGGACTGGCTGGGGCTGAGGCCAGATAGGCATGTGGAGCCAGAGAGAAAATAGCAAGAAGCCTGGGAAAACAGAATTGAACAGAAATTCTCCCAACAGTCCACCAGTCAGTCAACAAACATTGGCTGACAGCTAGAGGCACCCGCATGTGAAGATAGTGAAAACACCATCCCCACACTAGAAGCACAGCAGAACTCACAAAACCAAAGCCAGCAAATCCGCAAAGCCCAAGTCTCGGTAGCCCTGGTGCAGAGCAGTGGCCCAGGGAGGAGGCTTAGACAGCCCCATTGCTCCCCAGATGGGACAATAGGGAGCAGCTACCTTTGTGGCACTGGGCTGCCAGGTTAAAGGCTCAAAGCCAGTTCTTGCTCCTCTCTGCAGTACCTGTTCTGCTAACTGCACTAGTTCAAGGTACAGGTATATGTAGTGGCCCAGCTCTAAGCCCTGAGAAGCAGGCAGGCCTGGAAGCACTGGAAACCCGGGAGCATTTGCAAAACTCACAAATCACGAAGCACTGTGGCTTCCTGGCTTCAGAACATGCATCCGCAGCAGAAGCCAGGCAGCAGGGGCCGCACTATACCCAGGTCCTCTGTGCCTCAGCAGCCTTGGTCTCTCATCTGTGCAATGGGTGTGCGTGGTAAGGAAAAGGCCAGTCAAGGGCACACTGAGGAGGAGAGGTCACCAGGCTGTGTGGGCCATCAGCCTGAGGGACCTGGGGTTCGCCACAGGGTCTGGTGAGCTCTGGCTCTGAACAGCCATCCTGCTGGAGAACAGACAGGCCACAGAAGACTTTGACCCACACAGCCAGGGTCATGGGCAGAAGAGCGAGCAAAGCAAGGTGCAGAGCAAGCTGCTTGCCCTGGCCTGCATTGGGGGGGAAGTATCTGATCTCCGAGATCCTAGGGTCAGGTCCACTCAAAAGCCAGGACATTCGTGTGACAGGTAGATCAGGGTACACCTGGGGGAACCAGAACAGGGAAAGGAGGGAAGACAGGTGGGGGCCCAGCGTGGGACACTGCCCAGGTCAGAGGTACGTGCAGCCAGGGCAGGTCAGAGCAGAGGCAGCTGCCAGAATTCACTGAGTGACCATGTGACCATTAGGCCTCTTCTGTCTTAAGAGAGGACCTACTGAGACCCCTGGGAGATGAGAATGCACCAGGGCCTCAGACCCTCAGGAGGAAGCTGTGCCTGGAGTGGAGAGCCTAGTAGGGTGGGGGTGGGAGAGTGGGAGGGCTGGGGCCTAGGAATGCGAGGGCCCCTGCTTGCCCGTGCTGGACCCGTCGGCGGTTCCGTATTTACACTACATTAATAATGGTTTAAACGTTCTCATAAATAGATGCTGATTAATTGGCAATCCATTTGCTGAAGGCCGGCCTGCCAGACGGCTTCCTGGAGGCCCACTCCTTCCACATCCCGATAAACACCATCAGTGCTCAGGGGCGCTAATGTATGGACGCCTCAGCCACAGGGCCAGGCGGGGCAGCCCTTCAGCTGGGAAAGGCTGGCCAGCCCAGCTGCCTCAGGACTGCTCTAGGGGACTCTGGGGGAAAACGGGGCCCTTGGTGTGGGGAGGGTGGTGGCGTGGTGGCCCTGGGGTGCCTACCTGATGGAATCCAGAGGAGCCATGCTGCAGTAGGTGGCCTCTAACTTGGCCCATGTGGCAGTGGTCACCTGTGTGCCCTGCACCCCATGATGGGAGCCCTGCATGGGAGGGGCAGGGACAGCAGCCTGAGCTGAAGGACAGAAAGGTCTTCCTGTTGTGTGGACTCTCCTGCCTGTCACCCTTGAGGACAACCGTTCTAGGTCCCTGGGGATGTAGGGGATCTGGAGACCATGGGGATTGCTGCTGGAGCACAAGCTGCTCCCTGAGAGGATGAACCACAGGTAAGGCTGCCTGGACTTGACCCAGACTGCCTTGGGGCTGCTATCCTCTGTCCCTGGCCCTCATGTGCCCTCCCTTCTACAGCAGGTTGGGGTCCCCATGGGCTTCACATTGCAGGATGTCTGAGGGAGACAGGATTCACTCCCACAGAAAGCACAGCCAGCGCCCCCAAGTGCTGGGTCATGGCCCCACACCCTCGGGGACCCCCTCCCCCCATCCTACACCACACTTACCAACCAAGCAGCTCAGGACATGCTTCTTGCACCCATTGTGCAGATGGGAGGGGCACTGACAGCCACCTGCTTGGTCACCCAGCAGGCAGGTGACAGGTCAGGACATTTCCCTGAGCCTGCTCCAAGCTGGGCTGCTGAAAGAATGAATGTGGGAGTGATGAATGAATGACTGCTCCAAAGCCAGGTCCCAGGAGAGAAGGAGGGGAGGGACGGGTCCCCCTCCCACCCCTTCTCTGATGATTGGTTTTTAAGCTCGGGCAGACCCCGAGTGGGGAGGTCAAAGGTGGCCACTGATGGCTGTCACTCAAGCAAAATAGGCCCGTTTTCATTTTTCACTTGGGCCCAGACCCCTCCAAACAGACAGTGATTAGTCCCTGATTGAGCCTTTCCTCTGCCTGATGACTCCCACATGTGACCCGCTCCCAAATTACATGCAAATGTTCGAGGACGAGCTGCTGAAAGCCCCCGCCCCTCCCCTCTCGAAATCCCCCCTCCCGCAGCCCCCGTAGCTCGCAGGTGCGCGGCCAGGTCGGCGGCCTCACCTGGGGCCCGCGCTCTGCAGCGCCACCTGGAGGAGATGGTCGGGTGAAGAGGGTGGAGGAAGGCGCAGACCCAGGCTATGCCTGTGTCCCGGTGAGATGTCTGACCATAGGACAGTGGCGATGGTGGTGGTGTAATGACCGTAATTGCTATGGAGTTGTGGAGGCTGAATAGCTGAACTTAGCTGAACTGCTGAGATCTCAGCGCACTGGCCTCCCACCTCACAGACCAGCACTGCCAGCCTGAAGGGACATCTGCCCACTGACAGCCCACAGTGCTTCCGGAGCCTCAGAGAGACACTATAGACGGCGTGGGGACCCTGGCTGCCGCTGTGGGTGGTGACTCCTGGGCACCAATGGGCTTGTAAGAGTCCTGCAGCCAACTCTGTTCATCCTCACGTTGTCCTGTCATGTTGATGACCCCATGATTTTCAATTTCAGAAGACATTGCAGCCAGAGGGCCTCCAGTAGTGGAGACGTCCCAGGGCTGTCCACACCTGCAGCGTGGCCTTGCAAGGCTGCAAGGGACACAGGAGCGCTGCTGTGATGAGTCCTGGGGCTGGGTCACCAGCCTTGGCCCTCACAACACAGGGCTTCCTGGTGCAACCTGTCATCGAGTCCTGGTACGATTCCTGTGACAGGGTGCTACTCCGGTGCCCCAGGAGCAGGTGGAGGGGAAGGTCCCCTGTTGCGCGGGCTGTTCTGCCTGGAGATGCCAACTGGGTCTCAGTTGTCGCCCTCCTTCTCCCTCATTTTCCCTCATTCTCACAGCCAGGCCTTCTCTACCTCTGGCTACCTGCCCAGCCTCCCTCTTCTAAACTTGTTTTACTGCATTCTCAGTGCCTCTTCCTCTCCAAGGGTAGCCAGCTAGCTCAGGGACTGGCCAGCTCTTGTCTGAGTCCCTGTTAGGACATCAGTTTGCCAAGGCAGGTGCCATGCTTGTATTACTAGGCTGGTCAGGGAGAGGTGGGAAGCAGAAGGGAGAGGAGATAAAGCAGGGTTGAGTCTCACAGCTGAATGTCCCAGACCCCGGGCTTTGGAGCTGCAGACTGACCTACAGCAGGTGGGCCTGCACAGGCAGCCTACAAAAGAGGACACCCAATGTGGAGGCTGGGTGGGCAGAGTGCCACCTTTGTCACCACCATCAACAGTGGGAGACCATGGGCAGACTATCCCTAGACCATGGCCTTCAACTTCACCCATGTGGAGCAGTCAGGCACCCCTTCCGGGCCCTTACTGAGGGGGAAGGAGAGGTAGAGGAGCCCACGCAGGCTGCAGAGGACTGCTGGGCAGGTTGTGTACTGCTCAGGTACTCCAAGGAGTCCAGCCAGAGCTGGTGGGATGTAGTGCTTAGGCTAGCAGCTCCCTCCACCAGCCATTGGGGTTATCGTCCCTTATTCCCACTAAGATGTCAGCAGAGGCCTGAGGTGAGCTGACTATTGTCTGTCTGTCCATTCTCCATGACAGGCAGTGCAGGGAAGGACCCCAAGTTGCACGGGTGGCAGGGACACAGGTGGGAGCTACTGCCCTTCCCGCCGCCAGCCTCTGGTTGGCCCTGGGCAGGAAGCCGGCTGTACCCCTCCCTTGCCGGCAGGTGGGTGGCCCCTCATCAGCCTGATGTGGAAAGTGAAATAACTTCTTCCAATTACCCTCGAATCTGGAAACTTTTTGTGCCTTGGACATTTCCTCCAGCCCAGGAGTTAATCAGCCCCTAGGCTGTCCCCACTGGGCCAGGGTGTGGGGGCACCAAGGGTAGTTATGCCCTAGAAAATTATTTCTCATCACCAATTATTGCCCATTAGAGCTAATGGTGGCATTTAATCACCACACACTTATCAGGGGTGTTTTAAGCCACTGGAATGGCTTCCCTTCCACCTCCTCCCCCACCCTGCTCTCTCTGGAGCACACCTCCAGCTATTGCCAGAAATATATATTTTTTTAAAGCAAATCACACATCTGATACCATTTTGTTTGAAAAATGAGCTGCTCTCCCCTTTTTTGCGTCTGCTGGTCACATAGCCAGTGAAACACGGGGGCAGCAGCCGCAGAGCTCTCAGGGTGCATTCCCAAGGCCTGGGGAAGTGGGACCACTCTGTCTCCATGGCTCTGCTAGGCAGAGGGTGCTGAGGTCAGCTATAGATGAGGAAACTGAGGAACAGAGCAGGGACGAGTGTGCAGAACATCCCAGGGATGGTATGAGCTGGGTTAGTCAGACTTAGTGTCATCTGGGGACACAAGCAGGAGGGTTTGGTGGCCTTGGAATTGGAACAAGGCCAGAAAGATCGGTGGGTCTCACCTGCCCTGGCCCTGCAGAGACCAAGTGTCAGGTAAGAACCTCTGAACCACAGTTCACACATCCAAGTGGGAAGTGGGGAGGACCCAGCCTCCACTCGGTACGGACAGATGGTCCAGTCCTGGGGCCTGCTCCTGATGATTCCTGACTCCCAAAGTTCTGGGCAGAATCCACTCCTTGTCTTCTTCCCAAAGCAGGGCTGCAGCCTCTGAGCCTCAGTTTCCTAATCTGCAAAATGAGGACCTGCTTTCCCCAAGGGCCTGGTTGCTATAGGATTCCCATGTGAAGAGCCATGGTGGAGAGTTGTGTGATGGCCATAGAGCGGCTGTCCCCAGAGAAAGTCACAAAGGATGAAAGGGAGGCAGGTTCAGATCCAGGCTGCTGCCCAGCAGGGGCCTGGCATGGCCAGGGCCTCTGACTACACAGTCCGGGGAGCTGACTGGATCCAGCATGTTCTTTGGAATGAGCCAGCTCTGAGCTGCATCCTCGGGGTTATGGGTGCACTGGTGCCCACATGAGGCACCACCTGGGAAAGATGGCTGACTCCACAGCTGGGCACAATCAGTGCAGCATACGCCTGAGTATATGTAATAGGAGAGAGCAAGGGAGTCCTAAAGAGCAACAAGCACAGCCTGCAGGGGCACGGAAAAGGCTTCCACTTGCTGAACTGAGACAAACTGCACAGCAAATTAATTAAGCAGAGTAATTATTAGAACCACTGAATATTATAAGTAGACACACAGCAGGGGAGATGCGAGGCCAACTGGTCGGTGGAGAGAGGGGACCTGGAGTGGGAAACCAGCACTTCACAGCCATGGTTACAAAGCTCAGTGCAGACCCAACTCAGTGCTAAAGGTGCTACAGCACGGCTGCAGGCTGAGGTGCTTGTGTGCTCGCAGGAGCCTCTCTCAGTGCACAGATTCAATGCTAAAAAAGGAAAAAGCTCCACAGCAGAGAAATCAGCCCGCGACGTGGCCAGGTGACACAGTCCACCACCACAGAGAGGCCACTGGCAAGGCACTAGGGAGTGCCAGTGCTTCACAGCCTATGCCCAGGGAAACTGAACCACAGCCCCAGATAGGCAGCAGCCAAGTGGGAGCACGCTGCTAAAGAGACTAATGTTCAAACATGCCAGGGGTGTGGTGGCATACTACATCTCTAACCCAAATTGCCTGGCTGGTGCAGGAGGACGCAAATTTGAGCCTAGCCTGGGGAACATAGTGACTTAGTGAGACCCTGGTAAAATTCAAAACTTTTTTAAAAGATCTGGGGATTAGCCCAGTGAGAAGGCCCAGGGTTCACCCTCCACTACCCCTCTGCACATATACACACATCAAAATTCTGTAAGACAAAGAAACCATAAAGACCATTTCAGACAGGAGACCAGGATGTAGAATAGTTAAACACAATGCCTGGTCCCAGATCAGATCCGTGTTGGAAGGAAAATTAGTGCTATAGAGGAACACTCTGGTCTGTTGACAAAACTGACACATTGATGGCAGATTCAAGTATTGTTAGGGTTAAGTTTCCTGATATTGAGAACTGAAGTGTGGTTACATATGAACAAAACTCTGTTCTGGAAACATAGAAGACAAACTGAAACACTGATACAGGCCACCATGTCTGCAGGTTACCTTCAAAGAGAGGCAGAGACTGACAGAATGAATGAACAAGAGCAAATGGTAAAGCGAATCATAGAAAGTTCACTGCAAGTGAAAAGCATGTAAGTGTTCTTTTTTGACAAATTTAAGTTGTTCTCAAAATAAAATCAGTGTTGTGGATAGGAGACGGCTTGCAAGACAACAGTGAGAGATGGACGCCCAGAGGAAAAATGTCTGGGGAGAGGCCTAAAGCAAGAAAACCTCATCAGTGTTCAACAGAAAGGGAGCAGTGAGTGAGAGACCCTGAGGTACAGTGGGACAGGCTGAGTGGCTCCTGTGGTTTAGATAACTGTACCCCAAAGACCCTGTGTCAAAGGTTGGCCCCCAGCAGGAAGGGCACCCTCTCCCTAGCAGAGCCATGGAGATAGAGTGGTCCCAGAGACTGTGGAAACTTCAAGAGGCAGAGCCTGGTGGGAGGAAGCTGGGGTCCCTAGGGGTGTGGCCTGGAAAGGGCTATTGGAGTGAGGCTCCACCTCTCCCTTGTTTCCCAGCCATCATGAGGTCAGCAGGCGGCCCCTCTGCATGCTCCCACCATAATGCTTGGCCTCGCTGTGAACATGAAACCATGGGCCAGGCACCCACCGAATGAGGCCTCTGAAACCATGAGACAAAATAAACCTTTCCTGCTTGAGTCAATACTCTCGGGTGTTTGGTTATAGCGACAGAAAGCTGGCTATCTCAGTGGTGCTGTGTGGGAGTGGTGGAAGTTGGCAAAGCTGAGGATGTTGGCAGGGACCCAGAGGGCAGTTTGGGATTTAGTCTAAGCACACTGGTCCCATGGTCCTGGAGGCAGCCAGGTGAGCCAGCAGATGAGCAAAATAGGCACTCAGGCTGCAACACTGGAAAGGGCTGAGATATTGAGAACTGAACAGGAAATTTAACCTAAAGAAGCGGTCCTGGAGACCCCTGGCTCCTAGGGGGTGGAAAAAGCTGCTGAACCCAAAGGGGAGCAAGCAGTGCAGGGTGAGCAGTGAGATCCACTTGCTGTCTGGGCATCTAAGGCAAACACTGAGCTCATCCTGGGCCTTTAAGAGCAGCCTGGAACTCTGAGGAGGCAAGAGAAGAGGAGCTCAGAAGCAAGACAGCATGCAGGAAAACGGCTGTGTGGCCAGCGATGTGCTCAGCCATCTCTAGCTGATTGTGGGAAACTAGTGAGGCCCACAGATGAGGGAGACAGAGGAGGAGGGGTTATGAAGCAGGGGCCATGGGTGGGGGGAGGCTTTCATGGTCTCTGTCTGCCCCACAGCCCCCAGCTTAAGAGAATCCCTTTAGCCCTGGGAACGTGAACCCCACCTCTGTCCATGGGCAAAGCCTGCCCTCTGAGCCTCCGTCAAGAACTTCCACTGGAGGGGAACCTGAGGTGCATCACAGAGATGAGCAAGACAGATAAGCTGCTCACACTGTCCCTTCTGACACCTCGGCACATGGTCACTTGGCACTCAAGTCATGCCCTCTGGGTGGCCTGGGATATTTATGGTCCTGCACAAAGCCAAGGCAATGGTGCCATCAAAGAAGCCATGGTGTGGGGCCAGCAGCAAGTGGCTACCTGCATGGCCTGGGCCGACTCAAAGTGACTTCAACATTGCTCTCAGCCTTGAGAATAGCAGTAGAGCAGAGGAAGAAGAAGACTCAGGCTAGCCCCTGCCATCAGAGTAGCGGGTGCCGTAGGACAGCAGGTTCAGTCTGCACTGGGTCCCTGCAGCAATCAGAGAACCCAGCCCTCTTAGACCCAGCATCCTGAGAGGCCTGACTGACCACAGTCTCCACCCCACTGTCCCTGTGCCTCCCTGGAAGCCCTGTGCCAGGCTAGGCTGGTGTTCTGTCTGCAACCAGGAGACAGAGCCACAGAGCTACAGGCTTGTTCACGCAGAAGGGAACAAATTCCCAGAAGGAATGGGAAGCTCAGGGTCTCCTGTCCACACAACTAAGTGGCCCCTTCTGGACAGTGGGATGCTGAGCCTCCCCATGCTGCTCTGCCTCCCCCTTTTCTCACTGAAGCCCCCCGTGATAGAGATCCATCCATCCAAGAGCTTGTGCCACCCAGAAGGGGCCAAGTCTGGTGTCAGCAAGGGCCATTCTGAGAGCCTTCAGGGCACGGCCTACAGGCAAGATGGATGGGCATCAGGGGCCACTTTCGGGCCGTGTTTATGGGACACCAAAGCAGCTGGTCAATCCCCAGGGATCATCACTCATCCGCTACCAAGACTTCCTGACAGGCATCGAGATTGTGTGGCCACCTTAACTCCTGCAGCACTTAGAGTCTTAGTCTGTCTGGCTGGAGGGTCCTGTCCAGACACCAGAGCTTGACAGATGAGGCCCTGGAGCCCGGCTGAGAAGACATGTGGCTTGCCAGGGTCACTCACACTGCCAGTGAGCGGAAGATGGTCATGAACCTTGGAGCCTGAGGCCCCACCGTCTCCGGGGCACAAACTCCAGGGCTGCTGGTGTTATAGGGCTGCAGTTTGAGTGCAGAGAGCTGTGCACCTGGCTCCAGCATGCGTTCCCTCTCCCATACTGATGGATCTACGCAGGCCAGCCAGGGACAAGGTCAGCTCGTGCTTCTCCAAAGAAATAACTTTCCTTCTGCCCTCTTTTTGCCCCTCCTTTCCTTACTCCTGCCTTTCATGGATAAAGTCATTAAAGAGAGCTTGGAAAATCCCATCCTAAGTCCCAGCCTCCACTCAAGCCACCCAGAGCAATCAGTTGGTGAAGCTTCCTCTGGAGAAAGAATCTCGGTGTCTGCAGGCCACCCCACTAGTGGCAAAGCTTGTTAGCTGTGCTGGAGGACAGTGGGGGTCAGAAGACCTTGGGGAGCGAGCATGGGCCACTTGGCTCTGTCTCTCTGCTCTCTCCCCTTCCTAAGTTGCAGTTCCCTCAACTGAGAAGCAGCAGCCTTAACACTCTCACCAGGGATGAGAGGTATGCCTTGGGGTTTCTTGTAAGACATTTGCTAACACCAAGGAGCCTTGCTGGTAATAAAAACAACACAAACCAGACATTGCAACTGTTTCTCATAAAGCACTACTTCAAGGTAGTGAGCTTTAAAGAGTACTCATGCCGAAGAACAATATACAAGTCCACTATATGCAAAACATGAACACTTAGTGGATCAAAGGCCTAAGAGGAGGAGAGAAAACTGCAAAGCTCTCAGACAAAAATCTTGGAGGAAAGGTGCATGGCCTTGAACTTGCCTACAGATTCTGAGATACGATACCAAGAGCAAAAAAGCAGCCAACGAAGACAATAGATAAACTGGACTTCTGCAAAAAACTTTCATGCTTCAAAGGATATCATAAAACGTAATCCATAGAAAGGGAGAAAATGTTTGCAAATTGTATATTTGATAAGGGTCTTGCATCCTGAAAATATGAAGAACACTTATAAACTCACTAACAATGACAAATAACCTAATTTTTTCAATGGGCAAGTGATTTGAAGAGATGCTTTTACAAAAAAAATGCACTACAGGTTGGCAAGCACATGGCCAGGTGCTCCATCCCACCCATCCTTGGGAAGTACAAATCAAACTCACAGCGAGATGCTGCTTATACCGCTTCAGAGGTTTAATGTCAAAAGGATTAAAAAAAAAAAAAAAAAACCCAAGTATTAATGAGCATCTGAGGAGCTGAGCTCCTGTGTTTCAGATGGGAACATAAAAGTTCAGTTGCTATGGAAAACAGTTTGGTAGGCCCTTAAAACATTAACCATAGAATTACTATATAGGCAGCAAACCACCTTTAGGCATATGCTCAAGAGAAATGAAATCCTATAACACCACAAATGTGCATGCGAACATTCATAGTAGTATTATTAGCAATAGCCAAGAGGTGAAAACAACCTACCAACTTGATGGATGTGTACAGAACATCCTCCTGGTGGAGTATTACCCACCCATCAAAAGGAAGGAAGCACTAATTCTCAAAATAATGTGGAAACATTATGCTAAGTGGAAGAAGTTGTACACAAGACAGGCTCCAGAACATCCAAGTCCGTAGAGACAAAAAGGAGACTGTTGGCTCCCAGGAGGGGTATGACTGCAGGAGGGTAAATTGGTTGTGACTGCTGATGGCCACAAGATTTTGTTCTGGAGTGATGAAAATGCTCTCAGATTAGGAGTGTTGGTTGCAAAGCTCCGGGTCCTAAAGCTATTGAATTGTTCACCTAGAAAGAGTGAGCTGCCCTTTGTGGAACTCACACCTCAGTGATGCGCATGCACACATGTGTACGTCAGAGTTGTCAGGCTGTGTCTCAAAGCCAGTTTTTGTTTTGTTTCGTAGGTACCAGGGATTGAACTAGGACCTTGCGCTTGCCAGGCAGGCACTTAAGTCGCTGAGCTATCTCTCTGGCCCTCAAAGTCATTTTTGAGAACTCTCGTCTTCCTGCTGGTCTCACATCGCTGTCGGGCGGTGAGAGCTGGTGAGTTTTGTGGGCAAGCAGGGATTCCTACAGCATTTGGCTCCAAAACTCCTTTAAAACCTTACAATCTTTGGGAATAATTAATAACTACATGGAGTTTTATTTTAACAGAGACCAGCCCATTTTTGGTTAACAAATAAAGGAAAAAATCGTCTGTCAGAACCTAAGACGATAAGTGGGTTTAGCATACTTAACTATTTGCAATTGAGACATTAAAAACCTTAGAACCAGCCTCCCCCAAATGCTCATAGTGTTTGGCAAAGTAACCCCTTTCTCGTGAATATTTTCCTCATAGAAATTACTTTAAAAGAGAAAAGCTGTGTGCTTGTGGGTGCATGTACCAGCACTGTTTTGTCAGGTGAAATGTGTTAGGTTGTGAGACAAAGGACCCTTCCTCATGCAGTCACACACTGGGGTAGTTAGGTGTTGAGGGAGGCAGTGGCCCACCGGGAGCACCTGAGAGGCCAGTGGTTTTGTTGGGGACTGGGCATGGGTCATGATCCTTCCTTTGTTATGTGTACTACTTTGTACCAGCCCAGCTCACTGAAGTCAGGGGTTGTGGCTAAGCCACAGGGACCCACAGCCGGCTGGAGCAGAGGAGTGTGAAGACTGAAACTGCAGGACTGGGCAGCTCTGTGGTGGAATAGAACGTGCTGACCGTAGAGAATCCTGGCAAGAACAGATGCGGCGGGTGGGAGTGTTGGGGTCTCAGGTACCCCTAAGGCTAGAGGCCAGTTCACAGACAGAGGGGACAATAGGAAGGCTTCTCTGTGTTTGGCATAAAGGGGTCTGGATGCGGGAAGCTGGTGTCCCAAGTCCTAGGGCTGCCCTGAGACTAGCACCCGGGCTGAAGGAGCAGAGAGGTGTCACTGACCAAGCCAGCCGGGTGTTCCTGGGAGCTCCAGCCATGAATGGTTCTCTATCAGAGATGACGGAGAGGGACATGGCAGCCCATCCTGCTGCGGAGAAATATCTCAGATTGGGCAGCAAGGGAGCTGGGGTTGGTAGGGGCGTTAGTGGCTCACCTGCCACCTTCAGCTCGGCTGCATCGTCCACTGGGTTTTCCTTTCTCAAGATTTGCTTTCTTTCCTTAAATGTATTTATTTGGAAGGAGACTTTCTATCACCCCCAAACCAGCAGAGCTGCAGCCCTTGGGCCTGCAGAGTGGTGGTGGATGAGTGTGCTGGTGGCATGGCTGCAGCCCTTGCCCCACTCCCTGATGAGCCCTTTCTCTGGGTTTGATCTCCTAGCTACTTTTGTGTGAGTCTGCCGGCTGTGTGTGTGTGTGTGTGGAGGGGGGAGCTGCAGCAGGAGATTGTAGCCCCTGTCACTCTCAGTCCAAAGCCCTTCCTGAAAGCATTTGCAGCTGTCAGACACTGTCCTAGCAGGCATGGTCCATTAGCAAAGCCAGCACTGCTCTGTAAACAGGGGCTCAGGGAACCAAGCATGTGGGGGCTACACCATGCACCTGAGCCAGGCAGGGGCTTGGCCCTGCAGGGCCTTTGGTGTCCAGCCCATGTCTGCTAGGAGTGCAAAGAGCCAGGCCAGTGCCCACAGAGGCCCCTTTGCCTCCTTCTAGACTGGGTACTTCCTGATGCCCCTACCCTGTCCCTGTACCTTACTGGTGGCGCTGGGTCCACTTTAATACAGTGGGGCTTCAAGGGACAGCTGGTCTACCTGCCTCTGCATGCGGGGAAGACTCAAATGCCTCCTAAGGTCGTTCAGCACCCACCCCTGCAGTCGACTTCCTGATGATCTGTTTACACATCTGTCTTCTGTAGTAGGTGGAGTGGTTCTGGAGGGATTCTGGTGACCTCCCCTTCCCTGTCAGTGCTAATCAGTGTTTCTTGAATGAATGGTTAAAGGATGAATGAGTTCTTAGTCCACCCCTCGCAGGCCACTTGCAGAGGCTGCAGACACGAGAGGGAACTGTTCTCAGATCATCTGAGGGTGGTCAGTTCTGTGGGAGACACCAGGGAGGGGTTGAGATGGCGCTGGTGCTCCCAGGCAGGGCTTGGAACAGAGACCTAAGGAGGTGAGGCACAGGCCTCCTGGAGAGGAATGCTCCCAGGCGTAGCAGGTGCAAAGGTCTGGGGGCGGGGAGACAAAGGGAAGCCCAGAGGCTGCAGCCCAGGAGGGACTGATCCCCTCTGTGCACCTCCTAGGAATGCAGTTTTCCCTGTGCCTTGTCACTAGCTAGCTGTGAGTAGGAGCACAGGAATGACTCCAAGCCTAATTAATTCCATCCCATCAGATTTGGAGTTGTTTTCCTCTAGACTGTGAACTGTTTGGTCTCTTCTCCAACCATGGCGACACATGAGAAAGCGGGTCTGGAGGACCAGCCTGCTGGGGGCCCAGCCTGTGTCCTCCCCACTCCTGCACACTGAGTCTGAGTCACCTGGGCACTGAGACTCTGCCTGTGGGAGCACCGCCGTGATCCCTGCTGCTCAGAGGATCTCCGGAGAGAGCTAGTGGGCCCTGGAGTAGTCCTGGAAGAGGCTCTGGGTGGCGGAGGAGGTGGGTCAAGAAATGTGTGGCAGCCACGGTGTGCGACACAGGCTGTGAGTGGTCCAGCCCACAAGCCTGCTATACCTGCCCCACAGCAAATCCCACACTCTCTCCAGAGCTGGGGAGGGTGGAAGACAGCAAGTAGTGATCCATGAGATGTACAGAAATCTCACCGGGAAGGAAGTATCTGAGAGATTTATCTTCTCTGAGAAGGTGAAATAGAATATCCCAGGTACTATATCTGGATCCAGATATACACAGTCCTTTTCTCTGCCTTTGGATATAGTTTTGTATGTGTATGATGTCTGGAGCTATGGCAGCTGCTTTGTGCCCATGAGGAAAGAGCCATGAGCACTACAGAGCCGCTGCTCAGACAGCAGCACCCTTGAGTCCTGCTGTGTGAGTCCCAGCTCTGGCTCATGCTTATACACCTGACCCAGGTCACATAACCACGTGAATCCCAGCTCATGACCCGTATGACTGTCTTCATTCTCTCTCTCTAATTATTGTCTTCTGTCTAAATGTCTCCTCTTGACCTTCATCAGAACAGCAGCTCAGGAGCTTGGCACTTGGGCTTCTTCTGTACACCCATGTGTCAGCCTGGGAGAAGGACCCGGCAAGGACCAGTGACCTGAGTCTCTGTTTAGTAAATTCTCTTGTGGCTGTTCCAACCCCTTCAGCGCCTGAGGCTGCACAGAGGCCAGGGTGGAGGAGGGGAATGGGAAGAGGGCTGTGGACTCCTTGGCCAGCCCACCAGCTGGGCAGAACCTGCATCCACTCCCAACATGCTCTGGGGCCTCGATACCATGTAACGTCGAGACTGCACTAGAAAAAGAACCAAGAGGAGATGGCACTGCGCTTGTTCAAGGTGTGTTTTGAGAATGCAGGCTGACACCAGAGACATCCAGAGAGAAGTCAGAGTTCGTGCTGCACTCTGGCCATGCCTTCCCTACCCAGGTGAAGCGTGAAGGTTGTCGCTGACTTCAAACGCTTGCCCATGTGGGTGTGGTGATGGAGTGCAGGCCCCCAGCACGAGGCTCACGGTTGCAGTGTTGTGGTGGCCTCTTGACTGTGTCCCGCCTCCCGCAGTATTGCCTTCTTGGAGAAGCCAGGGGACCATGGAGCCTGGGGAGCCCAGACTCAGATATGGATGGGAATAGTGTACATTGTCCACTGGCCACTGGGCCTGACCTGGCCTGCAGAGCTGCCCACTGCATACCTCCCACCACCCCTGTGGGCTCCCAAGCCAAGGTAAGCAGCCAGAGCCACTCTCAGAAGTGGCCTGAACTGGGATTTGGGAAGCAAGGACCCCTAGTGTCAGGCTGCTCGAATGCCCTGCCTGGGCAGGCGCAGGCCTCTCAGGCCCCCGAGGCCACCCGCCCAGGGCTATGAGGCTGGGCCAGGCAGTGATGGATGGAGGGGAAGGCCCTACAGACATTCCTGCAGCAGATAAATGGCCAGGCAGTGGTGGAGAGGTGCTCTTGAGAGGCAGGGGATGAGGGGTCTCTGTATATAATAAAGGTGAGCGGGTGTCAGCCAGACAGTTTTATGCTCTTCCTGAGGCCCCAGCTGTCTCCCAGCTGGAAGGAAGTACAAGGTTCTTGGCAAGTGGCTGAGGAGGTGCTGCTTTGAGCAAGTGAGGGTCACGTGGAGCAGGGCACGCTTGGGCACAGCCCTGGCTCTCTTTCCCTGGCCCAGCTCACCCCACGCCCTCCTCTGAAGAACTTCTGGAGGTGCCAGCGATGCTTTGGTGTCTGGCTAGTGAATTCTGAGCCATTTGTGGGGCACTTGAAGAGCAGGCCAGCTTCCCAGTGTGTGGCTGAAGGTTCTCACTAATGAGGACTCAGCCAACCAGGTGTCCAGGGCTGGAGCCACCCAGGACTGCCCAGCCCACTCTCTGTCTTGGGTCTTAGAACCCAGCCCATCAGCCTGTGACCCTGTGGCTCTGGGCATCCACAGCTCCTGAGCATAGGTACAAATGACACACAATACACCCCAGGGGCAAGGGTCAAGCAACCCAGGAAGGACCCCAGGTCTGGTACTGCTGGCTGCCTGGATCCCACAGAGAGCACGCACTGTTCTTTGCGACCCTCCTGCATGACACCAAGGTTATCATTCCTGTTCTTCTGAGGGATAAACTGAGGCACAAGACATGAACAGGTTTGCTCAGGTGGCAAGGAGCCAGGGCTCGTATTTGTTTCCATGCACACCCAGAGCTAAGTCTGGAATCTTTGCAGGCCACACTTTGGCCCCTTTGGCCAGCCATGAGTGCCCACTGAGCGAGCACTGAGCAGCCTGCTACAGAGGGGAAAGAGGATCAGATCCACATTTGACACGCAGAACTCCCCCATGCCGAGTGCCAGGCAGGGGCTGGGGAGCTCAGGGCATCTGGAAGTGCAGAGGGCCACCGACCTTGGTCTGCCCAGGAGTGGAAGAAGCAGTGCCCTTTCCAGCTTTCTTGGTGCCAACCCCAGGCTGATGCAGAATCAGTGTTCTACGCTGGAATCAGAGCTAGGACTCCATTCCTAAAGGTCTCCAGCTGAGGATCCTGAGGAGCCTGTGTCTCTGCAGCCCTGGTCCCTCCCATTCTCTCCTCTTGCCTCACAGACACTCCTCCTGCTGGGGCTTGGGTGGCCCCAGGGTGCCCTTGAGGGTGGGCAGCGAGCCCCTCTCTGGGTGAGGCTGAAGCCTGTTGTACCTGCAGCAGCTCCTCCTTTTCAGCCCCATGCGAGCATCTGCTCCCTCTGTCCCTAAGCAGGGGAAGCGACTCACAGACAGCAGCAGGACCTACAGCCAAGTCCTTCATGCTGAGACCTCTGCCCTTGGGTGATAAGAGGAGCAGCAGGTCAGGTTAGGGCTGGTGAGGCCAGTATTGACAGCAGGCAGCGCCAGCATAGTTTCCCCAGCGTTCAGAAGTGACAGGCTCACAAAATCCCATGCCCCATGATGGGGCAGAGTCCACATACTGGGCTGCCTTCCTGTCCCATGTCCTCCCAGTGAGAATATAGCCCCTGTCCCCATGTTCCTGGATGCCAGGGACAGCATGTGCCTCTCACTGGATGCCAGTACACAGACGATGCTCCCCTCGGTGCCAGTGACAGTAGGTGTTGCTTGCCTGGGTGCCAGCACAGCAGGGGTGTCTCTCACTGGGATACCGGGTAGAGCAGGTGCCTCTCCACTGATGCCAGGTGCTGTGGGTACCTCTCACTGGGATGCCAGTGCAGGGGGTGTCTCTGATCTGAGCACCAACTGCACCAGGCAACTCTGACCATCACCAGCAATCAAGCAAGAGTTGAAGAACTGTCTTATCTTAAATATTGAGTTTACAGTGCAATATTTGGTCCAAAGTCCAGAAAATACCCAAGATTTTCCATCTCAGACCTTCACCCTCTGCTGTGGGCTGCCTACTGGCTCTGATTTCTGAGTGTCTGAGATGTGGCGGGCTCTTCCTTCCAAGCTTCAGGGATCCCTGAGCACACACCATGGAAATCAACTGTCCTGGCCAGCAGGGGCTTGGCCCACTTTGAGGACATCCCAGCCGCACACCCGCCTTTGGCCACAGGTCAGGTTTCCATCTGCTGTCATTAGGCAGATGTCAAACCTGAAGGAGCACGAGTAATTTGGACAATTATGGCTGCTATTATTGCTTCCTCTCCTTAAACAGGGGCCAAATTATTCACTTAAACACAACCACCAGTTGCTCCCCACAGGCGGAAGGAACAGTGGTGGGGGAGGAGGGAGGAATAGGGGGGTGCAGGGAAGCTTTCTGAGACTCACCAGCCCATCTATCGGCGACCGTGCAGCAGGTTGGGCACCTTCTGGGTGACACCCTGACATTGCTCTGCTTGGAATGAGGCAGCGAGCAGCCAGTGAGCTCTAGCCTGTCCCTGTGGAGCTAGGTCAGAACTGTGTGAGCTCCAAGGTCAGCGTAGCTGTGTCTCCTGGAATCCTGGAGCCCAGCAGGGTGAGCACTCAGTGCTGGCTGACAGAAAGGGGGTAGGTCCTTCCCCCAGGGGCCCCTGGGGTGGCTCTTCTGCTAACTTGGGCCAGCCTCTCCAGGCTATGGTTCCCCAGCTGGGTGAGAAGTGGGCAGGAGTGAACCCCACTCCGGAGGGAAGGAGAGTACAGGGCTGTCTAGCTGCTCAGAGCCAACCATAGCCACACACAGCAGACAGAGGCAGTAGATGAGTCACTCTAACAACACCAGCACTGGGTAGCACCTGCTGAGTCTGGCACCACGTGAGGTCCACTCCCTGGACTGCCAAGTAGCTCTCTGGCAAGTGAACTGATTTTCATCCCCTTCACTTTCTAGAGAGACTCGCTGGCTTGCAAGAGTCTGCAAGAGTCTGCAGAGGTCTCAGCCCTTCCAGAGCTACTGTGCTGCAGGCTGCTGGATACACAGGCCTGTATACAGCATGGAACTCGGCAGCTGACCAGCCCTGTACAGGGCACAAACTGGGGACCTTGTCAGCTCTCTGGGCCCCAGGCTGCAGGAGTAGGCTCTGTGTCTGGTGAGGGAGTCAGAGGACCCAACAGCCCCCGACCCCGGAGGGGCAGCTTTGCATGTTGAAAACATGAATTTTCTTAGGGGATCCTTGGAACTCCAGCCCCTTGAGGTTGGAATTGAGGCCACATTCATCTCCAGGAAATCCTCTCAGGGTGGCCCAGAAGGCCACTTTTCCCCAGAACAAGAGTTCCCCAGAAAACAGGCAAGAAGAATGGGGCCTCCCTACACCAAACAACTACCTGTGGTCTTTATATGTGGGACCTAGGCCACTCTCAGTGGTGCTGAGGAGTGGGTGGGGACCAAGGTGTTAACGCCACTCATGGGTGACTTGGGCCATGTGGTGCATCACCTCCTTGGTTCACGTAACTACCACAGTGCCTGCCTCCAAACAAACCTTTCTCTATGCCCAATACCAGTGCCTCATGCACACAATTGACACGCTTCCTTGCAGAGTGTTGATTCACCTGCAAACACCCAGGTCCGTTCCAAACTCCTTCCCCTGGTGTGAACTTATGGCCCCAGGAAATGTTGCTATCAGAGATGCGGTTTGGCAGCTCTGGTCCCCAGCAGGCTACACAGAGACCTGAAGGGGTCTGAAGAACAGTCAGTTACTCTGAAGATATGTGACCAGGCACAAATAGACAAATGGCCAAATCTCTTGAGAATAATGACAATGCTCACCTAAGGCATGTCCATAGCCTGGGACCCTAGAAACGAGACACATGAACATTCATTTCTCAGGTTCTGGGGACTTGAAGTCCTGGGTCAAAATGCAGGTGAATTTGGCTTTCTGTCTTCTTGGTGTGTCCTGATATGGTACAAAGAACTTTGGTGTCCCTTCCTCCCCTAAGGGCACTAATCAACTAAGCTGAATTACTTTCCAAAGGCACCACCTCCAAACACCATTACCCTGGGGACAGGGCTTCCACATGGGAATGGAAGTGGGGTGGGTACAAGTGAACCTGCAGGACAGATCACATAATCTAATATTGGTGAAGTACTTTAAACCCAAAGTTGAGTATGATTCCTGATCTGTGTTCCCAGGCTGTTATGTCACCTTGTGCCCATCTTGGCCCACTGTGAAATCAGTTCCACTTCAGCTCGTAGGTTCTTGTGGTCACTGAGTACCACAGGTACAGCCACTGTGGCTTCCCTTGAGCAGTGTGGCCCCCACTGGCAGAGGAGAAAATCAACCCACGGAGACTCAAAGGGGCCCTTGAGGCTGGCAGTTGTGGTGCACCAAGATCAGATCCCTGGGTGAGATGGGGTGGTCAGCACTCCCAGAACGTGACCCCCTAATCCACCTCCCACACTGCAGCCCCTCAGTCTGCACACCTGCAGACACTTTGCCTGCAAGGAAGCTCATCCTGGGGACCCAGAGAAGGACCCACAAGCTGTGAGAGAGGACGGACTGAGACCAACGGCCCCAGGAGGCGACACCCTGCAGAGTGAGTGGGGCTTTCCCTGTGTGGAACTGCGCAGTAGTTGCTCAGTTGCTGGAGCCATCTGGGCAGCCTGAGCTGAGAGGTGGCCTTCCTTGGTGTTCCCAGTCTGGGTCATCTTGGCCCAGTCACACTGTCTATCTTGTTTATCCATGAAGAGGCAAGTGACCCCTCTGAATCTTGTTGTCTTTGAATCTTTAAGCCTGTGACAAGCTGACAGAAGCCACATACCCTTGGGGGCTTGAAAGTGGTAACAGAGGAACCCAGAGGGCATGTGTCCCCCTGACTACACTCCTGTGCAAAGACAAGGATATCTTTTACTTCTGCCTCATGGGGCTCTGTTTTGACTCTGAGATCTAGCAAGTCCAAGGACTTCATGACAGAACCTGAAATCTAAAAATCATGAGGCCACCTGCTTGTCACTATTAATACTACTACTAATTATTATTTTATTACTATGTACAAAATGAGTGAAAAGTGGAAAGCAGAGGTGGCAGACCCGGCCTTCCCCGTAGTAAGCTCTACATGGTAGCTGAAGCTGAGCACGAATAGCCATAGACCCGAGGCACAGGGCGGCTACCCCATGGTGCCAGCCACGCTTCCATGCTTGGAGCAGAGGGCTGTCCCACTGCATGCCTTCTCCTCCTGGGCTTAGTGCCATCGTGCCTTCTGAGGGTGTCATGGGAGTCTGGTCCCTGGGACAGCAAGGCTGCCCTCAGCTGACCCTGAGCAGGGTCATTCCTTGGTCTTCTCCAGCAGGTTGCCACAAACCCTGACAAACTGCAGGCCAGGACACTTGTTCTGAGCATGTAAACACCTGTCACTTCAAGAGCCTGGGAAGGGCAGGGTGAAGATAGAGCCTGTCCATCGGCTTTTCATTAATTGTGTGGATGGCTGAAATTATTGGAAGGAAGGAGAATAAGAAAAAGAAGAACAAAACTTACAGGGAAAAAAAGTTTTTTTTTTTTTTGTTTTTTTTTTTTTGAGACAGGTCTCACTATGTAGTCCAGCTGTCCTTGAACTCACACTGTGTAGTCCAAGCAGGCTTCGAACTCATAGCTGTCCTCCTGCCTCTGCCTCCTGAGTACTGGGATTACAAACATGTACCACCTCCCAAATGTGGTACATAACAATCCCAAATGTTATGTACTAAAAAATAGTTTCTTCTCTCTTTTTTGATTTTATATATTTGGTACAGGGTCTCACTACACAGCTCAGATTCATAATGAACCACCTGTTTCAGCCTCCCCAACCCTGGGACTACAGGTGTGCACCACCATGCCAAGTCTTGGTGGCTGGCTCACTGTGCCTGGAGGCGGGACTGGCATAGCACATGGTGCCAAGGATCGAACCCTGGTCCCTGCACTTGCCTAAGCAGGCACTTAGACTGCTGAACTATCTCTGTGGCCCTTAAACAATAGTTTCAATAAGAGTGAAATCTTTTGCCAAAGCCACATTGAAAATTATATGTCAAGCCACAGACTTACAGGAAATGTTTGACATATCTGATAAATTATTTGTATCCTAAATATACAAGGTATTCCCACAACTCACTAAAAAAGCAAATGACACAGACAAAAAGTGAACATGGGTTTAAACAGGCACATTACTCAAAAAGATGGTGGCAAATAAGCTATAAAAGATATTTAATACTTTCTGTAACTAGAAAACTGAAAATTAAAACAAGATAATAGCGTGACACATATGTTATAATATCTGAGATTCAGAAAATGGTAATACCACAGTCTGGTAAGAATACATAGCTACAGGAGCTCACATGAATTGTTAGTGGGAATGCAAGTGGTGTACCCACTTTGAAAAAGTTTTCTACCTTCTTATAAAACTGCACCCAATCTTACCAGATAAACCAGCAATTACACTCCTAGATATTTGCCCAAATGAAATTAAAATATATCTACACAAAAACATGTACAGAAATGTTGATAGCAGATTTATTGATAATTGCCCCAAATTTGAAGTAACCAAGATGTTCTTCAGCAGACAAATAGATAAACTAACTGAATAACTGTTGTTATCAAACAACAGAACATTATTAAGCGATAAAAAATGACCTCTTCATTCATAGAAAGACATAAAGGAGCTTGAAACGCATATTGCTAAATGAAAGAAGTCATTCATAAGATCTAGAGAGATAGCTCAGTGGACTAAAACCCTGCTTAGGCAAGCGCAGGGACTGAGGCTTGATCTCTGGCACCACATTGCCATGCTGGCTCCACCCCCAGGTGCACTGAGCTGGCCACCAAGACCAGGAATGGTGGCACATGCCTGTAATCCCAGCACTGGGGAGGTTGAGAACAGGACGATCATTCCAAATCCGAGCTGCATTATGAGACCTTATATCAAATACACTTTTTTTAAAAAAAAGAGAAGTCATTCATAAAAGGTAGTTGTTTCAGCTATCTGACATTCTGAAAAAGGTAAAACTGTAAAGATGGCAAAATACAAGTAGTTGCCAGAGATTTCAGAAAAGACAAGGAGGGATGGATAGGTGAATTATGTATGATGGATTCTGTATCGTATGATTATGGGAAATACACAGCCCCATGAAAACCCATGGAACAGCACAACACAGAGTGATTGAGACATAAGCTACTGACTGTCAGTACTCAACTGATACTGGCTGTTGGTTGGAGCAAGTCAATCACACCAGTGCAAAATGTGAAGAAGCAGGGAGCAGGGTTTGAGGAAGGGAACAAATGGCAACTTTCTTACCATCTTCTCAATTCTCACTAAATCTAAACTCCTAAAAATAAAGCCTATTAATTACAAGACATCAAATATTTGTATGTACAAACATACCAATTTTAAAATGATATGCAAACACTTCTAGTCACATGAGTTTCAAAAAAATTAAGTGTTTGTTTATTGTTCACTTTCAGAAAGTGGTAGATCCTGTAAATATTTTCTTTATTAAAAAAAAAGTTGTGGGCTGGGGAGATTGCTCAGTAGAATAAGAACTTGCCTGGCAAGCACAGAATCCTGAGTTCAATCCCGGTACTGGAAAAAAAAAAAAGTCAGACTGTCCTAATATAAGAAAAATTAAACTTTAGGGCCAGTCTAAAGTGCCTGCTTAGGCAAGCTTAGGCAACTGCAGAGACTACGGTTCAATCCCTAGCACGACATGCTCTGCCAGCTCCACCCCCAGGGAAGGCTGAGTCCACCATAATAAAAAAAAATTAAACTTTAATGCCAACAAAAAAAGAAATTACTAAGGACAAAGACAGACATTACATCATGTTAACAGGCCAAGTTCATCAGGATGATATGACAGTCTTAAAGGTTTATGTGGAATTCTGTTCTTCGTACTGAGTTGCCGACACTCACACCACATTTTTTTTCAAGCACAAAACCAGACTTTATTTTGGAAAAGACAATTGAAGTAGGTTTTGGTGGAGGGCATGGGAGAGAAGGGGTACTCCAGGCAGTAATGTCCCCTCAAGGGTGGGCTGAGGGCTAAGCTGAGCCTCAGGTGAATCTCTTGCTCCTAATGCTATCTGGTACAGCTGTCTCCCCACAGGCTCTGGGACAGCCTCAGGAGAGGTGCGGGCTGGGAGAGGTGCTGTGGCTTATTCACTTGGGCAGAGCATCAAAGGTCTCAGACACCAGCTTCCCATTGCGGGTCTCAATCTTCTTCACAACCATAGCAGACTTGGTGCAGGTGAAGCCAGGGCTTTGGAGGCTCCTTTATGGGAGCTTGTGAGGCCCCCATAGGGTGAGCTCACCATTCCTGAATAACCACTAGTGGTCTTCATGTGGATGCTCAAGTTCTGCATCCCAGCCTCCAGCCTGTTCTCCTCACCCTTCAGCAACTTGTGGTAGGTAGTGATCTCAATGACCAGGGCCAGCTTGCCATTCATCAGTTCCTGGTACGCACACAGCTGCTTGGCCTTCTGCAGGGCAGCCTCCAGCTGGGCCAGCTTGGCATTGGCATCCTTAATGGTCATCTCCCCATACTGCTCAGCATCAGCGACGGCAGCCTCTAGAGATGCTCTCTGGCCTTTGAGGGCCTCAGTCTCCACCTGCAGGTGACTGATGCTGTGGTTCACCTCAGAGACCTCAGATTTTGTGCAGTGAAGGTCATCCCCATGCTTCCCAGCCAGAGTCTGCATCTCTTCATACTTGATCTGGTATGTTCTCTCAGCCTTGGCTCTTGATCTGGTAGTGCTCTCAGCCTCGTCTCAGCTGCAATTGGTGATCTCCTCGTACTGGCCCTTGACCTCAGCAATGATGCCATCCAGGTCGAGGGAGTGGCTGTTGTCCATGGACAGCACCACGGATGTGTCCAAGATCTGAGACTGCAGCTCATGAGACTGCAGCTCTTCACACAGCTGCCTGAGGAAGTTGATCTCATCAGTCAGCCCATCCAGGTGTGACTCAAGCTCCACCTTATTCATGAAAGCTACATCCACATCCTTCTTGATGAGGACAAATTCATTCTCCATCTCTGTATGCTTGTTGGTCTCATCTTCATATTTATTCTTGAAGTCTTCCACCAGCCCCTGCGTGTTGCCAAGCTCTGCCTCCAGCTTCAGTTTCTGCTGATCCAGTGTGTCCAGCTGCCACCAGAGATTATTGATGTAGGTTTTGAACATGTTGTCCATGTTACTCCAGCATGCCTTCTTCTGCTGCAGAAGGCTCCATTTGGTCTCCAACATCTTATTCTACTGCTCCAGAAACTGAACTTTGTCGGTGAAGGAGGCAAACTTGTTGTTAAGGTTCTTGATTTGCTCCTTATCCTGAATATGCACAGCCTGAATGTTGGGTTCTACTTCGAGGTTCAGGGTGTCCATCAGACTCTGGTTCGCCTGAATGGCTGTGGTGCTCCCCACACCATCAGCCCCACCATAGCCACCCAGCCCCAGGCCACCCTGGAAGCTGCCACTGCTGCCTATTCAGGAGAAGCTGGAGGAGCTGATGCAGGAAGCAGGCCCACTGGTGTAGGAGAGGCTGCTGAAAGCCCAGGGGCCAGAGGTGGACACCTTGTAGGACTTCTGGGTTACCCTTATGGACATGGTGGAGGCTGGAGTGGAGCAGGCCAGCTGAGGATGGAGACTCAAGAAGGAGCCTGGCAGACACTTCTCGAAGGTCCATACCATATTTTCCTGATGAAAATATGAACCTTAGCATAATAGCAGCCAACTGTGCATCTCAGTAGCTGCACTGGGGGATAAAAAAGCAATCTTTGTGTTCATTCATTTGATACAACCAATGGCAAGGTGAATTAATACATGCATCAAATTGTAAGTGGGTGAATGTTACTCATGCTTGCACTATTACATTCTCCTGCATTTATAATTCTTCAGTATATGTTTTCTTTTGAGTTTTCTTGTACAATTAGCTCAATTCAGTACAGTGTCGTATGAACTCACTTTCACAACTTAGGGAGGAAGTCAAAAGTGAGTAATCAAGTGACTCAGCTACTGATGGCGGCTTGGATCCTATCAGCCAGAGAAGTCAGCAATAAGTGACAGAGATGACAGAGAAGTATGGAATGAAGTCTTGATTCAGATGAGGAAGAAAATAGGAATGAAAAGAAGCACTTGACTAGTCAAAATGCTACAAAGTAGTCATGTCTACCCGCATGATCTAATGTTAGAACAAACTAAGAAAATGCCATGAGGTTCTTGCCAGGCATGAAATCTAGTGGATGCAATTACAGCACTATGATTTGATGTTGGAAATTGTTTGTAATGGATGATGTGCTACAAGATGTTGTGAAACACACTAATAATGAAATATAAGAAAATATTCTGTATGCATCAATAGTAATACTCACATATTTATCATGGTGTCTCACTATCTGAATTAAAACCCTGCATAGCAGGACTTTATCATTCTAATCATCAGAGTCTAAAGGATTTATGGAGAAGTGACAGATATAGCACGGAGATTTTTAGAATAATGATGACAGTCAATTCTTTCATAATTACCTACATTTTAATAACAAAAAGTTCCACCAAAAGAGAAAAAAACCTGATAATTTGGCTGTTATTCACTCATTTGTTGAGAAAAGCTTTGAGCTGTAAAGAAATTTATACACCATCCAAACACATGACAACTGGTGAACAACTTGCATCATTTCATGGTTGTTGAAGCTGTTGGTGATCTATTCCAAGTAATCTTAACAAATATGGTATAAAAATGCATGCCCTGGTAGATGCAAAGACATTTTAGAGTTTAGAAATTTGTCCTAGAACTCAGCCACCAGGTCTTTCCTCCTGCAGTAATAAACCGCATGACATTGTGAACAGATTTGTTGCACCTATTTCAATTTCAAAAAATAACCCAAGTGTCAGATTGACAATTCCAGCACAGGGACTTTGTAAGAACAAAGCCAAGTTGCCTGAAAAAAATAGAGATATCTATAGTACATTCTTTGGATATAAGAAAGACTTAACATTGGTCTCCTATATTGTGGAGAAAAACAAAGTATTATTGATATTGTAAACATTAAAGCTTCATGATGAAACTGATAGTGAAGCTAAGTGTGGTGGTACTCACTTGGGAGGCTGAGGCAGGAGGATCCTGAATTCAAAGTCATCTTGTGCTACATAGTGAGTTCAAGGCTAGCCTGAGACTCTGTCTCAAATAAATAAAGACTGATAGTGAATCCTTAATTTAAATGAAGCCAGAAGTAGTTACACTTTACAACCAAAGGAAAAGTCTTCAGAGGTTGATGAATTGTGCAGTGACAGTGTTGACACTTGAAACACAAAATGCTGACCAATGGTTGTGTTTTACTTGATCCTAAACATATCAGGCATACATAGTATCGTACTTTCAAAGAAAATAATAAGCACAACGTATCACGGAGGAATTTTCTTAGAGGATTGAGACTGAACTTGATAAATGGTCAACTGCAACAGAGAAAGAACAATATGTATCTTCTTAAAGAACTCCAAGGAATTCTGGAGTAGACCTCTGAATAGACAGGTGAAACATCACAAGAATCTCCTACAACAAACAGGAGGACCAGCAAGATGTCAAGTGTTCCTTACTAAAAAAGACAAGAAAACAAAATACATGTGCTGTCAATGTTAGTGATACTTATGTAAGGACCATGCTATTGTCATGTGTCTGCCTTAGGTATGATAATTGAAGCAAGGATTATTTCCATGGTATAGTTTTGTTTATATTTTCATTGTAGCTCACATGGAAATTCATTTCCAGTTATATTTTAGAGCTTATGAACAAGCAAACAGTTGATGCTAACAATGTTGATGTTTATTCTCTTTTTTTATGTATTTAGGACAGGATCTACAGGATGTACAGGGTCTCACTACATAGATCGACTCAGTGATTCTCTTGTGTTCAGCCTTTCAAGTGCTGAGATTACAGGCACAAACCACCACGCCCAGTCTTAATTGCCATCTCAGCACATCCCAGGGGTGGGGCTGGCACAGCAGGCCGGGGATCGAATCCTGGCTGTTGCGCTCTGCCTAAGCAGGCACTTTAGTCTGCTGAGCTATCTCGCCATGCCTCAAAATGTTGATGTTTATTGTAAACACTCATTACATATCTGATATCTTATGTTGATATTTTATTTTCCTGCTAAGTGGACCTTGTATAACAGGAAGCTCTTGACAAAAGAGGAAGACAAGAGAGTCGACAAGAATGACCTGCCACACAGGAAAGGAGACCTAAGCACATGTGCTGTCAGTGTAAGCAAGACAGATGCATGGGATGTGCAGGTGTCATGTGTGGAGATGGCTTGGGTGTGACAGTAGAATCAAAGATTATTTCTGTGGTAGTTTTGTCCATATTTTTATTTTTAAAAATTTGCATTATTTGCATTTTTAATTACTTTTAATAAGAAATAATATTGAGACAGTTTCAAAATACATTAGTAGGAC